>JADRCD010191944.1:0-44628 GCA_019843815.1 Montemys delectorum
CTAAAACTATCACGTTTCCTTAGATAGTACAACAATTTCGATAGCAAGAGCTAAACAATTTAGATAGGACCAGAATTTAATTTTTCATTTAAATAAAAACAAATATTAAATAATTAAGGAAAATTTTGATGAAGGATATGCAAATCCTAAGTAGAAAAATATTAAACTAATCCTGAGGAGGCTGGGAAGTGTGGAGAGAGAGAGAGAGAGAAAGTCAATATGCAAATGACAATGTCTTAAGTCACCAAATCTACAGATCTCACGTGATTCAACTGAAGCCCAGTGAAGATAGATCATCTGAATTGGAAGTTTTCACTAATCTTAATAGAAGAACATGAACAGAATGAAAAAAATGCAAATATAGGATGGGTATTGTCATAAAACCCAAGGCTTGTACAGTCTGAGGCAGACCTTGGCATAAATGTAAACTGCACAAACCATGATGCAACAGGATGAAAGAACGAGTTGGGCACATCTGGTAGGGGACACTGGTAATGCCAGCCTTATAAAGGCTGCTGGAGGCCCGTGTGTTAAAGACCAGCCTGGGCTTTGAAGGGTAGAAGGCACGAACTCACGAGCAAATATAACAAGAAAGTATTAAGTACCCAGCCTTGTCTGTTTAACAAAAGCCATGTTACCTGCTTTCCACCTAGAAAGCCAGAAGTGGATGGAGCTGATAGCCTGGCAATCTGTGTTCCATACGTGAATCCCCAGACTACTATGTTTATTCCAAGTTCTTCCTCCCTAGATCTTTATCTTAAGTATTGCTTTTCAGTCAATAGAACACATCTTTAGGGGAGATGGCACATGTACTTTATAGCCTGATAACCACTATGCTGCATATATAAAGATGATCCTATGCAAAAGAACCCACCTTCATGGTAGAGGACACATGTACTCTGCAAAAGAGTTCAAATGTTGTCATGTCTCCAACTTTATTGTGCACATGAAGTTGAGAATTGTTACTTGGAAACTATTTTTCTAAAATTGTATTGCACTTAAATAGGTCTCACTGTACCCACTGTCAGACTCTAGAAGTTTGAACCGGCCAGATAAGTTATGCTGAACCAGATTTCCTTCTTGTTGCTCTGGGATTATTCTTCTATGAACTGTGAATCTTTGCAGGGAGGGACATTCACACTTTACAAAACCAACCAAATAAGAATGATCAGGGACAAAACATGTAGAAAAGAAAATGAAAGTGTTTTCCAGACACAATAACTTATCTGCATCTCTATTATGGACTAGACAATAGAGACATAAATGAAAACAACAATGAGAAACACAACACAGACTGCAAACAAAATATTTGAAACCAAGTTGGTGTTAAGGATGTGAAGAATAAGACCATTTCCACAGTTCTAAAGTGAGGCACATATTTATAAATTAATTTCAGAGATAAATCTGCAGACATAAATTCTGCATTGTTGAAATGTAGAAGTGGAGGTCCAGCTTAAAGCACAGAGAAAGCCCCATGGTTCAGTAGGTATGTTCATAAACATCAGTAATATAGGCATTCTTTACCTGGTGCAACATAGAAACAAGGAAAATGTTACTAACTAGAGTGAAGAAATTGATTATACTCTGGATAATAAAAATACACATATACTATTGAAATGTGCAGAAAAACACTTGAAAGCAGATAGATAGATAGATAGATAGATAGATAGATAGATAGATAGATAGATAGATAGAGCCAAACTCATGTGAAATACCTTGAGATGAAATACCCTAAAATGATAATAGTATTTTCCTCTATGCAATGGGTAAATGATGATTTGGGATACAAAGAATTTTTAATATGTAACAAGCTAATTAGTCTATTTAAAGAAGTCTTTTTCTAATTTCTTATCAGGTCATTTTACATCCTAATCACTGCCTCCCTACTGGCCACCCCCTACTGCAATCCTTCCCTACCACTCCCTGCCCTCCTCTGAGTGGGTGGGGGGCCTCCTGGATATCCCCCCATTCTGGCACTTTAAGTCTCTGTGAGGCTAAGCACTTCCTCTCCCACAGAGGCCAGACAAGGCAGCCCAACTAGAAGAACATATCTCATGTACAGTAAACAGTATTTGGAATATCCCCCATTCCAGTTGATCAGCATCCACATGAAGACCAAGCTGCATATCTGCTACCTATGTGTAGAAAGGCCTAGGTCCATCCCATGTATGCTCTTTGGTTGGTGGTTCAATCTCAAAAAACTCCAAAGGTCTAGGTTAGTTGATCTATTGTTATTCCTGTGGAATTCCTATCCTGTTAGAGTCTTCAATCCTTCCTCCTGTTCTTCCACAAGAGTTCTCAAGCTCCACACACTGCTTGGCTGTGGGTGTCTGAATCAGTCGCTAGGTGGAGCCTCTCAGAGGATAGCCTTGCTAGGCTCCTGTCTAGAAGCATAATAGAATATCACTAATAGTATTAGGGATTGGCTCTTGTTTATGGGATGTCTCAAGTTGTTGGATGAATGGGCATTCCCTCAATCTCTGCTCCATCTACAATGTCTGTATTTTTTTGGACATAGGACAAAAGGCTTGCTGTCCTTCCTGGCTGCAGAAAGTGACCTCCTCATGTTCCACAACCCCAATGATGTGAGCTACAGCTAAGGAAACCCTCATTGATTCTTGGGAGCCTCCTTTATCCCAGGTCTCTGTCTTGTCCTGAAGATGCTCCCCTTCTACCCCTTCACTTCTCTCAATTGCAAATTTCCAATCATTTTCGTGGCTATTGTAATCATCTCTCCTGTCCTTCTCCACAACTATTCTTGAATCCCCCATTCCCCTTCCCAGTGTTCCCCTCCCAATTCCCTCCCTCCATCTGCTCCTTATGACTATTTTATTCCCCCTTCTAAGTGTAATTCAAGCATTCTTGCTTGTGACTTCCTCCTGTAGCAGGATTTTCCCTGTCCAATTACATTAGTGCAGAGGAGGCCTGTGATTCTACAGGGGAAGGGAGGTGGAACTAAGAGTTACAGATAGGTAACAGAGAAAGAGGAGAATGAAGGCCAACATGATAATATCATAAGGTTAGATTAGTTGGGATAAAGCTTTTATCATTATCAATTGGCTGTGAAATTATTGTATTGGTATCTTGTAAATTATGATTTTATTGATACACAAATCTGATTGGTTAACTAGAAGCTTAAAGGAAAAAAACACATGGTCATTTCATTAGGTACTGAAAAAGCATATGACAAAATTCAGCATCCCTTCATGTTAAAAAGTCTTCGAAGGATCAGGAATTCAAGGTCCATACTTAACCATAGTAAAAGCAATATACAGCAAACCAGTAGCCAACATCAAACTGAATGGACAGAAACTTGAAGCAATCCCACTAAAGTCAGGGACTAGACAAGATTGCTCATTCTCTCCCTATCTATTCAATATAATACTTGCTAGCTAGGGCAATTAGACCTCAAAAGGAGGTCACAGGGATTCAAATTGGAAAGGAAGAAGTCAAATTATCACTATTCGCAGATGATATGATAATATACTTAAATGACGCTGAAAACTCCACCAGAGAACTCCTAAACCTGATAAACAACTTCAGCAAAGTGGCTGGATATAAAATTAACTCAAGCAAATCAGTAGCCTTCCTCTACTCAAAGGATAAACAGAGTGAGAAAGGAATTATGAAAATAACACCCTTCACAATAGTCACAAATAATATGAAATACCTTGGTGTGACTCTAACCAAACAAGTGATCAAGTCTCTGAAGAAAGAAATCAAAGAAGATCTCAGAAGATGGAAGAATCTCCCATGCTCATGGATTGGCAGGATTAATATAGTAAAAATGGCCATCTTGCTGAATGCAGTCTACAGATTCAATGCAATTACCATCAAAACGCTACCTCAATTCTTCATAGAGTTAGAAAGAGCAATTTTCAAATTCATTTGGAATAACAAAAAACCCAGGAAACTGAAAACTGTTCTCAATAATAAAAGAACTTCTGAGAGAATCACCATCCCTGACTTCAAGTTGCATTATAGAGCAAAAGTGATAAAAATTGCATGGTATTGGTACAGAGACAGGCAGGAAGAGCAATGGAATAGAATTTAAGACCCAAAAAAGAACCCACACACATATGGTCACTTGATCTTTGATAAAGGAGATAAAACCATCTAATGGGAAAAAAAGACAGCATTTCTAACAAATGGTGCTGGCTCAACTGGCAGTCAGCATGTAGAAAAATTCAAATTGACTCCTTCTTATTTTTTTAATTAGATAATTTCTTTATTTACATTTCAAATGATATCTGCTTTCCCAGTTTCCCCTATAAAAAAAAAATTCTGTTCCTTCACCCCTCCCCCTGCTCACCAACTCACCCTCTCCCTTTTCTTGGCCCTGGCATTCCCCTACTGGGGCATAGAACCTTCATAGACCAAGGCCCTCTCTTCCCATTGATGACCAACTAGGCCATCCTCTGCTACATAGCTGGAGCCATGAATCCTACCATGTGTACTCTTTGGTTGCTGGATTAGTCTCTGGGAGCTCTGAGAGTACTGGTTAGTCATAAGGGGTTGCAAACCCTAAAACTCCTTGGGTCTTTTCTCTAGCTCCTTCATCCGGGACACTGTCCAATGGATGGCTCTGAGCCTCTACTTCTGTATTAGTTGGACACTGTCAGAGCTTCTCAGGAGACAGCTTTATCAGCCTCCTGCCAGCCAGCACTTGCTGGCATCCATAATAGTGTCTGCATTTGGTGATTCAATATGGAAAGGATTCCCAGGTGGAGCAGTCTCTGGATTGTCCTTCCTTCAGTCTCTGGTCCATAGTTTGTCTCTCCAACTTCTTCCATGGGTATTTTGTTCCCCGTTCTAAGCAGGAACGAAGTATCCACACTTTGGTCTTCCTTCTTGTTGGGTCTCTTGTGGTTTGTGTATTGTATTTTGGGTATTCCAAGCTTCTGGGCTAATATCCACTTAGCAGTGAGTACATACCATGTTTGTTCTTTTGTGATTGGGTTACTTCACTCAGGATGATATCCTCCAGATTCATCCATTTCCCTAAGAATTTCATAAATTCATTGTTTTTGTTCAACATCCTTAGTCATCAGGAAAATGCAAATCAAAACAACCCTGAGATTCTACCTCACACTAGTCAGAATAGCTAAGACCAAAACCTCAGGTGACAGCAGATGTTGGTCAGGTTGTGGAGCAAGTGGAACACTCCTTCATTGCTGGTGGGATTGTAAGCTGGTACAACCACTCTGGAAATAAGTTTGGCGGTTCCTCAGGGAATTGGACATAGTACTACGATAGGACCCAGCTGTACCACTCCTGGGCATATACCCAGAAGATGCTCCAACATGCAATAAGGACACATGCTCCACTATGTTTATAGCAGCCTTATTTATAATAGCCAGAAACTGGAAACATCCCAGATATCCCTCAACAGAGGAATCTATACAGAAAATGTGGTACATTTAAACAAATCAATCCATTCTTTTCTACTTGAACCAAGCTCAAATACAAGTGGATCAAGGACTTTCACATGAAACCAGATACACTGAAATTTATAGAGGAGAAGAAAGTGGGGAAGAGCTTGGAACATATGCACACAGGGGAAAAATTCTTGAACAGGACAGCAAGGGCTTATGCTGTAAGATCAAGAATCAACAAGTGGGACCTCATAAAATTGAAAAGCTTCTGTAAGGCAAAGAACACTGTCAATAAAACAAAAAGCAACCAACACATTTGGAAAAGATCTTTACCAATGATACATCTGATAGAGGGCTAATATCCAATATACACAAAGAACTTAAGAAGTTAGACTCCAGAGAAACAAATAATCCTATTAAAAATGGGATACAGAGCTAGACAAGAAATTTTCAACTGAGGAATATCAAATGGCCAAGAAGCACCTAAAGAAATGTTCAACATCCTTAGTCATTAGGGAAATGCAAGTCAAATCAATCCTGAGATTCCACCTCACACCAGTCAGAGTGGCTAAAATAAGAAGCTCAGGTGACAGCAGATGCTGGCCAGGATGTGGAGAAAGAAGAACACTCCTTCATTGCTGGTGGGATTGCAAGCTGGTACAACCACATCAGTTTGGTGGTTCCTCAGATAACGTGACATAATACTATTTGAGGACTCAGCTATACCACTCCTGGACATATAACAAGAAGATGCTCCAACATGTAATAACGACACATGCCCTACTATGTTCATATCTGCCTTATGTTTAATAGCCAGAAGCTGGATCAAAACCAGATGTTCTTCAACAGAAGAATGGATACAGAATGTGATACATTTACATAATGGAGCACTACTCAGCTATTAAAAATGATGAATTCATGAAATTCTTAGGCAAGTGTATAGAACTAGCAAACATCATCCTGAATGAGGTAACCCAGTCACAATAGAACACACATGGTATGCACTCACTGATAAGTGGATATTAGCCTAAAACCTCCAAATAACCAGGATACAATTCACAGACCACATGATTCTCCATAGGGAGGAAGACCAAAGTGTGAATGCTTCTGTCCTTCTTAGAAGGGGAACAAAATACTCACAGGAGAAAATATGGAAGTAAAGTGTAGAGTAGAGACTGAAGGAAAGGCCACCCAGAGACTGTCCCACCTGGGGATTCATCCCATATACAGTTACCAAACCGAAACACTACTGTGGATGCCAAGAAGTACATGCTGAAAGGAGCCTGATATGGCTGTATTCTGAGAGGCCCTGCCAGAGCCTGACAAATACAGAGGTGGATATTCACAGCCAACCATTGGACTGAGTGCAGGTCCCCAATAGAAGAGTTAGAGAAAGGACTGAGGGAGTTGAAAGGGTTTGCAACCCCATAGGAAGAACAAAAATATCAATCAACCAGTTCCCCAGAACTTTCAGGGACTAAGCCATCAATAAAGGAGTACACATGGCTCCAGCTGCATATGTAGCAGAGGATGGCCTTCTTATGCACCAATGGTAGGATAGATCCTTGATCCTATGAAGGCTTGATAGATATTCCAGTGTAGGTGAATCAAGGACAGCGAGGTAGGAGTTGGTGGGTGTATAAGGAAGCAGGGGGTGGGAGGATGTAATAGGGTGTTTCCAGGAGGACAGGAAACCAGTAAAGGGGAAAACATTTGTAATGTAAATTTAAAAAAATCAAATAACAAAAAAAAAAAGAAAAGAAAAAAAGAGTAATAATAAAAGAGAGTTTTAATTATACTGGGTAATTAGTTGTTGAGATGGCTGACCATGCATGGGGTGTTGTGTGCAAGAAAGAGTAACTCAGGGACCCCTGCTGGAGAGTAGGCTGGCCTCGATTGAGATCACCTGGCAGGAGCCCTGTGGCCCGATGGTTACAGGCATTAGCACAGTAACATGCATTCCAATTGTTTAATATATCCTGTAAAATCCTCCTTGTTTGGGTCTGTGGAGTGTAACATGTCATTTTGGAGTTGGGTTAGCACACTCAGGATGATATTCTCAAGATCCATTCACTTGCCTGCAAAATTCATGATGTCTTGGTTTTTCATACCTGAAAAGTATGTACTTTTAAATTGCTGTTATAAGAACTTTCTAATTTCTATATATAAGTTAGTTATACAAACTTTCCTCTTAGCAATTCTTTTATTTTGTACTATAAATTTGGGAATGTTGTGCCTTCATTTTCTTTGAATTCTAGAAAGTCTTTAATTTCTTCCTTGACCCAGAGTTCCTTAAGTAGGGAGTTGTTCAATTTCCATGACTCTGTAGGCATTCTGGTGTTTCTACTGTTGTTGAAGTCCAGCTGTAGTCCATGGTGATCTGGTAAGATACAAGACATTATTTCAATGTACTTGTATTTGTTGAAGCTTGCTTTGTGACTAACTATATAGTCTATTTTGGAAAAGGATTCATGAAGTGCTTAGAAGAAGGTATATTATTTTGTGTTTGGGTGAATTATTCTATATATAGCTGTTACATCCATTTGATTCATAATGTCAATTAATTTCATTATTTATCTGTTTAGTTTTGTCTGGATAATCTGTTAATTGGTGAAACTGGGGTATTGAAGTTATCCACTATTAATATATGGGGTTCAATCTGGGGTTTAAATTGATCTGTGATTTAAGCTTTAGAAATATTTCTTTTACAAATGTGGGTGCCTTTGAGTTTGGGGAACAGGTGTTCAGAATTGAGATATCATTTTAGTACAATTTTTCTTTCGTGAGTATAAAGTCTCCTCTGTCTCTTTTGATTAACTTTGGTTGAAAATCTTTTTTTGGACATTAGAATGGCTTCTTCAGCTTGCTTCTTGGGTATGTGTGCCTGGAATACTTTTTTCCCCAGCCCTCTATTCTGAGGTAATATCTACCATTATTGCTGAGGGGTGCTTTTGTATACAGCGGAATGACAGATCCTGTTTGCATCCATCCTGTTAGCAGCTGTCTTTTATTAGGGAACTGAGTCCATTGATGCTGAGAGGTACTAATGAACAGTGATTTTTATTTTCTATTATTTTGACATTTGTGGTGTTGTGTGTGTGTGTGTGTGTGTGTGTGTGTGTGTGTACCTACTTTCATCGTTTTTGCTGATATGGAATTACTTATTTCCCGTGTTTTCTTGGATGTATTTATCCTTCTTAGGTTGGAGTTTTCCTTCTTGTCTTTTCTGTAGTAATGGATTTGTAGCTAGATATTGTTTGAACTTGGATTTGTTTCGAAATGTTTTATTTTCTCCATCTATGGTGATTGAGAATTTTGCTGGGTATAGTAGTGTATGTTGGCACCTGTGGCTTTTTACAGGTTGCAAGATATCCGTCTAGGCCTTTCTAGTTTTAGAGACTCTTTTGAGAAGTTGGGAGTAATTCTGATAGATCTGCCTTTGTACATTACCTGGCTTTTTCCCTTGGTGCCTTTAATATTCTTTTTTGTGTTTTGTAGGTTTTGTATTTTGATTGCAATGTGGAGGGAGGATATTCTTTTCTGGTCCAGTCTAATTGTTTCTATATGGTTTTTGTACGTTTATAGGCATCTCATTCTTTAGGGTAGGAAAGATTTCTTCTATAATTTTTTTTGAGACCTTGTAACTGAGACTCTTTACCTTTTCTTCTATTCCTTTCATTCTTAGGTTAGATCTTTTCATGGTATCCTGGATTTCCTGGATGTTTTGTGTCAGGAACTTTATAGTTTTAACATTTTCTTTGACTGAGGTTTCAATTTATTCTATTTTATCTTCTATGACTTGAGTTTCTCTTTTTCATCTTCTATATTCTGTCGGTGATGCTTGCATCTGTTGTTCCTTTTCTCTTCCCTAGGTTTTCTATCCCAATGGTTTAGACAGTTTGTGTCTCCTCTTTTGCTTCTATTTCCACTTTAAGGTCTTGTAAAGTTTTTTGTTTGTTTGTTTGTTTGTGTTTATTTTCTTCACCAGTTTGCTCATGTTTTACTGTATGTCTTTAAGGAATTTATTTGTTTCCCCTTTAAAGACTACTATTTTCTTGATTGTATTTTCCTGTGCTTCTTTAAGTGATTTATTCATGGTACTTTATTTTATTTCTATTTTTTATTAGATGTTTTCTTTATTTACAATATGTCCTTTCCCAGTTTCCCCTCCAAAAAAATAAAATAAAATAAAATAAACAAAAACTAAAACAACCTCCCGTTCCCTCCACTCACCCCCACACCCCACTCATCATCCCATTCCCTCCTGCATACTGGCCCTGGCATTCCCCTTCACTGGGGCATAGAAACTTCATAGGGCCAGCTTCTCCTCCAAAAACAAACAAACAAACAAACAAACAAACAAGCAAAAACAACAAGAACAAACTCTTGTTGCTTCCTCTATCCCCATGCCTGCCACCCCACCCTCTCCTAATTATTGGCCCTGGCATTTCCCTACAATGGGGCACAGAACCTTCACAGGGCTGAGGATCTCTCCTCCTATTGATGATCAGCTTTGCAATCCTCTGTTATACACATGCTGCCAAAACAACCAGTCCCACCATATATAGTCCTTGGTTGACGGTTGGGTCCCTGAGAGCTCTGAGGCTACTAGTTAGTTCATATTGTTGTTTGTCCTAAGGGGCTGCAAACCCTCCAGCTCCATAGAACCTTTCTCTAACTCCTTCATTGGGGGACCATGTACTCAGTTCAATGGATGGCTGTGAGCCTCTACATCTGTATTAGTCAGGTATTGTCAGAGCCTCTCAGGAGATAGCTATATTTAGGCTGCCTTGTTCTTCCATCAGTCTCTGCTCCATAGTTAATCTCTGCAACTCCTTCCATGGGTATTTGACTCCCCTTTTTAAGAAGGAATGAAATGTCCACCTTTTGGTCTTCCTTCTTCTTAAGTTTCTTGTGGTTTGTGGGATGTTCTTCCGGTATTCTGAACTTCTGGGCTATTAACCACTTATCAGAGAGTGCATACCATGTGTGTTCTTTTGTGATTGGGTTACCTCACTCAGGATGACATTCTCCAGATCCATCCATTTCCCTAAGAATTTCATAAATTCATTGTTTTTAATAGCTGAGTAGTACTCCATTGTGTAGATGTACCACAGTTTCTGTATCCATTCCTCTGTTGAGGGACATCTGGCTTGTTTCCAGTTTCTGGCTATTATAAATAAGGCTGCTATGGACATGTTGGAGCATATGTCCTTATTACATATTGGAGCACCTTCTGGGTATGTGCCTAGGAGTGCTATAGCTGGGTACTTTGGTAGAACTATGTCCAATTTCTGGAGGAACCGCCACACAGATTTCCAAAGTGGTTGTACCAGTTTGCAATCCCACCAGCAATGAAGGAGTGTTCCTCTTTCTCCACAACCTCTCCAGCATCTGCTGTCACTTGAGTCTTTTATCCTAGCCAATCTGACTGGTGTGAGGTGAAACCTTAGAGTTATTTTGATTTAAATTTCCCTAATGACTAAGATTTTGAGCATTTCTTTAGGTGTTTCTCTGCCATTTGGTGTTCATCAGTTGAGAATTCTTTGTTTAGCTCTGTACCTCATTTTTTAATAGGGTTATTTGGTTCTCTGAAGTCTAACTTCTTGAGTTCTTTGTATACATTGGATATTAGCCCTCTATCAGATATAGGGTTGGTAAAGATCATTTCCCAATTTGTTGGTTGCTGTTTTGTCCTATTGACGATGTCTTTTGCTTTACAGAAGCTTTGCAACTTTATGAGGTCCCATTTGTCAATTTTTGATCTTAGAACAGAAGCTATTGGCATTCTCTTCAGGAAATTCTCTCCTGTGCCTATTTGCTCGAGGTTCTTCCCCACTTTATTTTCTATTAGTTTCAATGTATCTGGTTTGATGTGGAGGTCCCTGATCCACTTGGACTTGAGCTTTGTACAAGGAGAAAGGAATGGATCAATTTGCATTTTCTACATGTTAACCTCCAGTTGAGCCAGCACCATCTGTTGAAAATGCTGTCTTTTTTCCACTGTATGATTTTAGCTCCTTTGTCAAAGATCAAATGACCATAGGTGCATGGGTTCATTTCTAGGTCTTCAATTCTGTTCCACTGATCTACCTGCCTGTACCAATACCATGCAGTTTTTATCACAATTGCTCTGTAGTACAGCTTAAGGTCCGGGATTGTGATTCCACCAAAGGTTCCTTTATTGTTGAGAATAGTTTTGGCTATCCTGGGTCTTTTGTTGTTCCAGATGAATTTGTGAATTGCTCTTTCTAAGTCTGTGAAGAATTGAGTTGGAATTTTGATGGAGATTGCATTGAATCTGTAGATTGCTTTCGGGAAGAGGGCAATTTTTTACTATATTAATTCTGACAATCCATGAGCATGGGAGATCTTTCCATCTTCTGAGATCTTCTTCGATTTCCTTCTTCAGAGACTTGATGTTCTTGTCAAACAGATCTTTTACTTGCTTAGTTAGAGTTACACTGAGATATTTTATATTATTTGTAACTATTGTGAAGGGTGTTGTTTCTCTAATTTCTTTCTCTGCCTGTTTATCCTTTGTGTAGAGGAAGGTCTCTGATTTGCTTGAGTTAATTTTATATCCAGCTACTTTGCTGAAGTTGTTTATCAGGTTTAGGAGCTCTCTGGTGGAATTTTTGGGGTCACTTAAGTATACTATCATATCATCAGCAAATAGTGATAACGACTTCTTTATTTCCAATGTGTATCCCTTTCATCTCCTTTTGTTTTCTTATTGCTCTGGCTAGGATTACAAGTGCAATAATGAATAGGTAGGGAGAGAGTTGGTAGCTTTGCCTAGTCCCTGATTTTAGTGGGATTACTTCAAGTTTCTCTCCATTTAGTTTGATGTTGGCTACTGGTTTGCTGTATATTGCTTTTACTATGGTTAAGTATGGACCTTGAATTCCTGATATTTCCAAGACTTTTATCCTGAAGGGATGTTGGATTTTGTCAAATGCGTTCTCAGCATCTAATGTGATAATCATATGGTTTTTGTTTTTTAGTTGAGTTTGTTTATATAATGAATTATGTTGATGGATTTCCAAATATTGAATCATTCCTGCATCCCTGGGATGAAGCCTACTTGATCATGATGGATGATCATTTTGATGTGTTCTTCGTTCGGTTTGCAAGAATTGTATTGTGTATTTTTGCATTGATATTCATAAGGGAAATTGGTCTGAAGTTTTCTTTCTTTATTAGGTCTTTATGTGGTTTAGGTATAAGAGTAATTGTGGCTTTGTAGAATGAATTGGGTAGAGTACCTTCTGTTTCTATTTTGTTCAATAATTTGAGGTGTATTGGTATTAGGTCTTCTTTGAATTTGTGATAAAACTCTGTACTAAACCCATCTGGTCCTGGGCTTTTTTTTTTTTTTTTTTTTTTTTTGGTTGGGAGACTATCAATGACATTTTCTATTTCATTAGCAGATATGGGACTGTTTAGATTGTTGATCTGATCTTGATTTAACTTTGATACCTGGTATCTGTCTAGAAAATAGTCCATTTCATTCGGGTTTTCCAGTTTTGTTGAGTATAGGCTTTTGTAGTAGGCTCTCATGATTTTTTGGATTTATTCAGTGTCTGTTGTTATATCTCCCTTTTCATTTCTTATCTTGTTAATTAGTAAACTATCTCTGTGTCCTCTAGTTAGTCTAGCTAAGGGTTTATCTATTTTGTTGATTTTCTCAAAGAACGAGCTCCTGGTCTGGTTGTTTCTTTGTATAGTTCTTTTTGTTTCTATTTGGTTGATTTCAGCCCTGAGTTTGATTATTTTCTTCCTTTGAATCCTCTTGGGTGAATTTGCTTCTTTTTGTTCTAGAGCTTTCAGATGTGCTGTCAAATTGCTGGTATATGCTTTCTCCAGTTTCTTTTTGTAGGCACTTAAAGCTATGAGATTTTCTCTTAGGATTGCTTTCATTGTGTCCCATAAGTTTGGGTATGTTGTGGCTTCATTTTCATTAAACTCTAGAAAGTCTTTAATTTCTTTCTTTATTTCTTCCTTGACCAAGTTATCACTGAGTAGAGTGTTGTTGAACTTCCACTTGTATGTGGGCATTCTATTGTTTATGTTGGTATTGATGAGCAGCCTTCGTCCATAGTGATCTGATAGGATGCAAGAAATGATTTCACTCTTCTTATATCTGTTGAGGCCTGATCTGTGACCAATTATATGGTCAATTTTGGAGAAAGTACCATGAGGTGCTGAGAAGAAGATATATCCTTTTGTTTTAGGATAAAATGTTCTACAGATATCTGTTAAATCCATCTGTTTCATAACTTCTGTTAGTCTCACTGTGTCTTTGTTTGGTTTCTGTTTCTATGATCTGTCCATTGCAGAGAGTGGGTGTATTAGTCAGGGTTCTCTAGTGTCACAGAACTTATGGTAGTCTCTATGTAGTAAAGAAATTTATTGATGACTTACAGTCTGTAGTCCAACTCCCAACAATCAACTCCCAACAATGGTCGGCAGCAGCTGTGAATGGAAGTCCAAAGATCCAGCAGTTGCTCAGTCCCACAAGGCAAGTAGGTGAAGCAGAGACCCTTCCTTCTTCCAATGTCCTTATATAGGTCTCCAGCAAAAGGTGTGGCACAGACTAAAGCTGTGTGCCACCACATCTTTCATCCCAGGTGACCTTGCTTGAACTCATAGATCTTCCAAATTTAATCTTCTAGGATTCATAGCCACTATACCACCACACATTTAATCCCAGATAATCTTGAACTTATAGATCTTCCTATCATAATCTTCTGGGATTCATAGCCGCTATACCTCAAGTTCTCCATGCCAAGATTCAGATCGGAAACTTGTATCTCTCAGCCTCCATATTAGAACCACAGGAGAGCCTTCTAATTCTGGGTTGTAGTTCATTTCAGATATGGTCAAGTTGACAACCAGGAATAGCCACTGCAGTGGGGTATTGAAATGTCCCACTATTTTTGTGTGCAGTGCAATGTGTGCTTTGAGCTTTAGTAAAGTTTCTTGTATGAAGTACATGACCTTATATTTGGAGCATAAATGTTCAGAATTGAAAGTTCCTCTTGGTAGAGCACACCTTTGATGAATATGAAGTGTCCCTCCTTATCTTTTTGATCACTTTAGGGTAAAAGTAGATTTTATTCAATATTAGAATAGCTACTCCAGCTTTTTTCTTGGGACCATTGACTTGGAGAATTGTTTTCCATCCTTTTATTCTGAGGTAGTGTCTGTCTTTGTCACTCAGGTGGATTTCCTTTATGCAACAACATATTGGGTCCTATTTATGTACCCAGTCTGATAGTCTATGTCTTTTTATTGGTGAATTGAGTCTATTGATGTTAATAGATATTAAGAAAAGGTAGTTGTTGCTTCCTGTTATTTTTGTTGTTAGAGTTGGAAATCTTTTCATGTGGTTCTCTTCTTTTAATTTTGTTGGAAAAATATTTTTTTTTTGCCTTTTCTAGGATGTAGTTTCCCTTCTTGTGCTCCCTTCTTATTACCCTTTGAAAGGCTGGATTTGTGGAAATATATTATGTAAATTTGGTTTTGTCATGGAATACTTTGGTTTCTCCATCTATGGTACTTGAGAGTTTTGTTGGGTGTAATAGCCTGGTCTGGCATTTGTGTTCTCTTAAGGTGTATATGACATCAACCCAGGATCTTCTGGCTTTCAAAGTCTCTGGTGAGAAGTCTGGTGTATTTCTGATAGGCCTGCCTTTACATGTTACTTGACCTTTTTCCTTCACTGCTTTTTAATATTCTTTCTTTGTTTTGTACATTTGGTGTTTTGACTATTATGTGGTGGGAGGAATTTCTTTTCTGGTCCAGTCTATTTGGAGTTGTAGAGTCTTCTTGTATATTCATGGGCATCTGTTTCTTTAGGCTAGGGAAGTTTTCTTCTATGTTTTCTTGTTGAATACATTTACTGGCCCTTTAAGTTGGAGGTCTTCACTCTCTTCTATACCTATTATCCTTAGGTTTGGTCTTCTCATTGTGTCTTGAATTTCCTGTATGTTTTTGGTTACGAACTTTTTGCATTTTGTGTTTTCTTTGACTGTTGTGTCTGTTTTCTATGTTATCTTCTGCACCTGAGATTCTTTCTTCTGTCTCTTCTATTCTGTTGGTGATGCTTGCATCTATGGTTCCTGACTTCTTTCCTAGGATTTCTATCTCCAGAGTTGTCTCTCTTTGTGATTTCTTAACTGTTTCTATTTCCATTTTTAGGTCCTGGATGGTTTTGTTCAGTTCCTTCTCCTGTTTGATTGTGCTTTCCTGTACTGTAAGAGATTTTTTTTTGTTTCCTCTTTAAGGGCTTAAACCTGTTTACCTGTGTTCTCCTGTATTTCTTTAAGGGAGTAATTTATGCTCTTCTTAAATTTCTCTATCACCATTGTGAGATATGATTTTAGATCCAAATCTTTCTTTTCTGGTGTTTTGGGATATCTAGGACTTGCTGTGGTGGGAGTACTAGGTTCTGATGAAACCAAGTAGTCTTGGTTTTTCTTGGTAAGATTCTTTCGTTTGCCTTTCACCATCTGTTGATCTCTGGTGTTAGATGTTCTTGCAGTGTCTGGCTGGAGCTTGTTCCTCCTGTGGGTCTGTAAGCCTGAGTCAGCACTTCTGGGAGATCAGCTCTCCTCAGGTAAGACCTGTGTGCAGTGGGTTGTGGATCAGTAGTCCCTCCTGAGTCCTGGGGTCAGCACAAACCCTGGAGACAGGCTCTCCACTTGTAGGGAAGGGTAGAGAGGGCTGTGGATCTGCAGCACCTCCTCCTAGGTGAAGAGGGAAATAGAAAGAATCTCATTTGTTCTTTAAAGGTCAATTTTTATGAAATTGGCTTTAAGGTCATTTTCTTGAGCTTCATTTGTGTTAGGATATGCAGGGCTTGCTATAGTGGGGTACCTGTGATTTGAGGTGTCATATTGCCCTGGCTTCTGCTGTATTTCTTCTGTTAGCCTTTAGCTGTCTAGATGGCTTTTACTCCTGGATGTTCCTGTTGTAGTAAATATTGGGAGGGGGTTAGCCTTAATGGTCCTGATATTTCAGGCCTTTGATGGTCCCCAAGCCTTATGTTTTCAAGCCTGCAGTTATATATGTTTCAGGAGCCACAGGTTTATTCAAAGTGGGAGGAGAGATGATGGGAGAATGGTGGTCCTTCTGGCTTAGCAGGCTGCTCAGGGCAACTTGAATTGTCCCAGAGGACTTAATGAGCAGAGAAAATGGATGTGGGAAAGGAAGCTAGTCTGTATGGTTCAGGATCCACAGGTTTGATGAAGGTGGCAGAAGAGGTGGTATTAGAATGGAGGTTCCCCCTTAGATAGCAGCTCTCAGAGTAGCTTGACTTGGCCCAGAGGTCTCAGTAAGCAGGAAAGATGGGTTGGAGAAGGAGAGCTAACCTGTATGGTTCAGGCTCAGCAGGTCTGATGCTGATGTTTTTTTTACATGTCTGAACAGTTTTTTTCTAAAATATTCATGTTCTTTCTCTTTAAAGTGCCATGTACTGCTCAATAGAACCATAAATATTTGTTAAAGAACACATGGTGTTTTAAAGCATATATATATTATGAAATGATTAAGGCAAGTTAATTACAACATAAAATATAATCTTACGTGCTTATTTTTGTGATGAAAACACGGTTTGCCTTTTTAGTGTTCTTCAAAATATTCTGCATTAGTACTAATTACTAGATCCAGGATATATTGTAGACGTATTTCCCACAATTGAAATTTTCTATTGTTTAACCAACATCATATTTAAAAGAGCCTTTGTTCTCAGGCTGTGGTAATGATCATTCTATTGTCTTTTATGAATTCAATGTTTTTAAATTGCACACATTGGTGAGATGAGTAATTTTCTTCTTATGTCCAATTCATATGATTTGGTGTGATATTTCCTGACTTTATCCATCTTGTTGCAAATGATTAGAGGTTTACTTTTAGAAAATACAATGATATTATAGTAGTATTCCACTAATAGTACTCAATGTTTCTCTTTTATTCAAGTCCTCACTGGTATTTTATCTTTTATCATTTTAATAATAGACATTCCAATAGTTGGTAGACGATATGTCATGGGAGTTTTAACTTTTATTTCTCTGATAATTTGTTATGTTTGTTCCAGAGCTAGAGAGAGAGAGAGAGAGAGAGAGAGAGAGAGAGAGAGAGAGAGAGAGTTAAACAAAACAGAGTAACCCACATTTTTGCATACCCATAGGCATGGTTTTGTCTTATAGAAAAAGTGTTTGTTCAAGTTTTCAGAATCAGGTTGTGGTCACTGTTGTGTACATTTCTTTATATATGTTATAAATATGCCTTATACCAGATAGAGGCTTTGCAAATCTGTTTGTATCCAGTCTTTGTGCTTGTATGTTGCTTCTTCAGTCTATGGAGTGTTTTTTTTTTTTCTCTGTAGATTCTCCTTAGTTTAATAGCATTCTACTGGTCTACTTTTGTGACTTTTTTCCCCACTATTTTGGGGTCATTTATAAAAACATTATTAACCAGGCTCACTTCGTGTAGTGCCCCCCTTCATGTTCTCTTCTGGAGTTTTCATAGTTTCAGTTCTTAATGTCTTGAATTCATTTGGATATACCATTTTTATATCCTTAAAATACTTGTAAAACTTTAAGTCAACTAGAGATACCCAGATGTAGTTTTGTACTCTTTTTCTTGGTTTGTGTGTCCTCCATTATGCTGTTTCATGACTATAGCTTGACTGTATCATTTGAAGATGTATAATGGCTCCAGCTTTGTTCATGTTATTCAGGGCTAACTTGACTATTTTGAGACTTTCCTACTTCCATACCGACTTTAGGATTATTTTACTATTTTAGAGGTTTCCATTGAGTTTACATTCTGACTACTGATTATTTTATATTAATAGAATTTGATAATATTAAATATTTCAATGCTTGTTTTCCTCAAGTACTTTCATCAAAGAATCAAAGTCAAAATAGAGATGCCTGCACTTCCATTTTTGTGTTGTCACTCTTTTTAATAACCAAGTTTAAAATCAATTCAAATGCCAATTACCAAAAACCCACTACTTTTATTACAGCATGTTGATTTTTTTCCATTAATAGTAACAGTGGAACATCCACACTAACAATGCAAGAAACTAATGCACCATAAGGAAATACTGAAATCAGTTATGCTCTATATAGAATGTTGTGTGCATGAGTAGATGCACTGTGTGGATGCATATACATGTATATATATGTATATACATATATATGTGCATGTGTGTGCATATTGCTCATATACATGTGTATGATTACACATATATAGAAACATACAGACACACATATATTTGTATGTATATGGATGTACACCAGTACATAATTATATATGTATATATGGAGATGAATATGTATGTTTATGCAATGGTATATTATTTATTCATACAAAGGAATGTTTATTTGATATGACTTTTTATACATTTACATAAATTTATTTATATATTTCTTACTGATCATATATATATATATATTTCTTATCGATCACTATCTTTGGATTTATGCAAGGCAGTTTTTCTCTTTATTTTCTGTCCATAACATGTTCCTGAATAATAGGTGTCATAGATCCTGTGTTTTCATTACAATTTAAGTTTTTTTTGTAATATCACCTTTATCTTCAGAGTATTAAACCTCATTATAGCTAAGATAACTGTAACTTACCTAGGCTCTGAAAGAGTGTGAAAGTTTTAGTTTGCTATTGAATGTGGAGAAAGACCTACTCTATGCAATTCCAAATACCTGCTTTTTTTTTTTTTACAGCATGTTGATTTTTTTCACTAGTAGCAACACCAGAACTTCCTCACTAACAATACAAGAAATTAATGAACCATATACAAACATTGAAACCAGTTATACCTTCTAAAGGAAGGTTGTATATGAATAGATGTATTGTATTTAGGAATGAATGTGTGTATGCATTTACACACAGATGAATGGTCATGCCTGTCATGACCAATAAAAGAGAAAGAATATTAATATATGTTCTATTTGGATGTTGGGGGGAGGGTGTTCCTCAGAGGGCCTATGCTGAGGCATCCCTTCTCCCTGAGAGATCAGTCACACAATGATATAGTACAGAATAGAGTTTATTCAGGGCATGGGGAGGGGAGTTAAGAGAGTAGTAGAGGCAGAGAAAGGCAGAGATAAGGAGAGAGTAGAGAAGTAGAGGCTGACCATGACCACATGGAGAGAGGGGGGACAGTAATGGAGAGAGAGGGGGAGCAAGGGGAAAGATGCAAGGGAAAGGCAAGAGAGGCAAGAGAAGTAAGATAGCAAGAGAGGGAGGAGGGGCCAAGCAGCCCCTGTTGTAGTGGACCAGGCCTACCTGGCTGTTGCCAGTTAACTGTGAGGAGGAGCATACCTGGCTGCTGCCAGGTAACTGTAGGGGTAGAATCGAGACAGAATACCAACAAAGCCTTTTTTATGTAATCAAAATTTGGAATTGGTGTGAAAACTCATTTAAAACACAGAGGCTAATAATGGTATCAGATTAAAGTTTTGAAATTTAGTAACTTCATTATAGATGCTAAAATATCTTGGGTTCCTAACCCCCTTGACATTTGACCTATTTATTTTGAATTCAGTCTAGGGTTTTGCATCATCCTGGTTCATTTGCAGTTAGATAAGCAACAACAACAAGCAGCTGTGATCACTAGTACCAGATTATGAACCAAGCTTCCACTGACTTGGCATTTTTTTTTTATTTAATTTAGTTTTTTAATTAAATGATGTATCTTTTAAGCCACTTAGAATCATGAAGAGAAGGAAATGTGTGTGTATGAGTGTGTGTGTGTATGTGTGTGTGTGTGTGTGTATGTGTGTGTGTGTATGTGTGTGTATGTGTGTGTGTATGTGTGTGTATGTGTGTGAGTGTGTTGTGTGTGTGTGTATATGTGTGTGTGTGTGAGTGAGTATGTGTGTGTATGTGTGTGAGTGTGTTTGTGTGAGTGTGTGTGTATGTGTGTGTGAGTGTGTGTGAGTGTGTATGTATGTGTGTGTATGTGTGTGTGAGTGTGTGTATGTGTGTGTATGTGTGTGTGAGTGTGTGTGTATGTGTGTGTATGTGTGTGTGAGTGTGTGTGTGTATGTGTGTGTGAGTGTGTGTGTATGTGTGTGTATGTATGTGAGTGTGTGTGTATGTGTGTGCAGATCCTAAGAATCCCAAAGAAACAGATTCCTAAGAACAGCTTTCTCATCAGGAGAGATCTGGTAGACTATATCTGCAGCAATATCATTTAATGCTGGAGACTCATTATGTCAGAGTGAGTTGTAGGGATAGGGTTGCACCCATATTCTATAAAGTGGAGACATCTCTACAGTTTCCTGCAACCTAAACAAACAAAAATAATCAACCCTGTAGAACTTTTCTGAACCAATACTGGATACTATGTAACAATAGTATACAAGAGAGTAGCAAGTTCATATTTATGATAAATATAATATTCTGAATATGTAATTTTCCAAAGGGAAGATAACAAACCTGTAAGTAAAGAATCAATAAGCACTGACTCACAATGAAGAACAGATCATAGTGAAGTGAAACAAAATCACTACTGAAATTTTATTCTAGATGAATGATCAGGTAAGAAAGTATTGGAAGAAACCCCAATGGTATTTATAGCCCAGAGCCCAGGTAGGTATTTATAGAACATCTGCTGGGTTCCATCTTCTTAGTCTCTTATTCAAAGGTTCTGCACTGAAAACACAGGGTACTTGGCCATGCTAATTCTTTTTTTTTTTTTCTTCTTCAAGATAGAGTTTCTCTGTGTAGCCCTGGCTGTCCTGGAACTCACTCTGTAGACCAGGCTGGCCTCAAACTCAGAAATCTATCTGCCTCAGCCTCCCAAGTGCTGGGATTAAAGGCGTGCTCCACCACTGCCCGGCTGGCCATGCTAATTCTAATGTCCTTGTTGCATGACTAGGGATCATGCATTGAAATACACATACCATATGGACAGTTTGGTGGTCATGGCAGGCTATGGAGTATCTAGAGGCAAAATCTGCAGGGCTCTCTATTGTAGAAAAGACAGTGCATTAAATGAAATAAATAGTCTCTCATTGTGGAACTTGAGTCTCACTGCTTCTGAGCAGAGATTTCGGTCTGCTACCAGTCTGCTAAGCTGTAAGAGGATCTGTGGCTGAGGACAGGGCTGACCAAAAAGCAATCTACCATATGGCTCAGGGGAAAGCATTAGCTTTAGCTGCTAAAAAGAGAATATCTGAGGTTTGTAAATTAAGAGAAAGATGTATAATTTATTGAGTTCGTGTGGAAAAAGTGGGGAAGACTAAATTAGACATGAATGTGGCCATTAATTGAAGAAAGTCAAAGACAAAGTTGGAGTTTAATCAAAAGTAGCAAAGGGCTGTTATGTATTTCTGACTTCTGGGTGTTCTAATAATAGAGCTTTCCTTCTCTTGAGTAATGAAATTATAATGACACATGCAAATGAAAGGCAGGACCAGGTATGGGAGAATTAGTGGACACTTCTTGAAGGAATTTATAATATATAGAAGATGATCAAATGGCACTTGAGTGAAATATATATATATATATTTCACTCAAATATATAAAAGGAAGCATGCTTGTGTGAGAAAGTCTCTGGTCAATGCTCTCTCCTAGCTTCACTCAGTAACTGTTCCAACAGGTTGGAGAGTCAGATGGTTGCCTCCCTACAATTTGACTTAACTTCTTATCAGAGAAATTGAAGAAAAAGAAATTGAAAGCAGGAAATAGGGACAGAGATAGTACAGCAGTTGTTGTTTTAGAGATTTGGTACTGAGATATTTATAGCAGCTCTACTTAAAATTATGTCTTGACTTTGTTTTCTCACTGTCTTCGCTCCCACAGAATCATGAGAATCATGCCAATCTGAAATGGGCAGTCACCAGATGGGCCAACACAATGGATGCCAGAGAAAACAAAGCCAGGATGACAGATTTTGATCATTTTAAAGTAATGAAAGGGGAAAAAATATAAACAGCAGAATAATCAAGAACAAAGTCAAGAAACTTTAAAGAATGGTTATCCTAAGAGCTTCTCCCTAAAAAGTACCTGTTGCTAAGGTTGACATTGTGGCTATAGCATCCTCTAAAGCTAAAAAGCTCCAGCCATGAAGCAGACAGTGCTAAGAAAGAAGGCTGTGGCCTAGGAGGCTGTAGTCAGGGAGCAGTGCTTCCTGAGAGAGATCAAAAGTGTCAGAAACTCCCACCCCAGAAAGCTGGTACCCCAGGGGCATCTGGAAACAAAGTATGAGGCTATAGAAAGAAATAAAGGTTCTTTCTGACAAGTTGGGAAAAAATTCTCAATAGATAAAAAAATAGATCCTTTGTAACTTATATCAATGCAGAAAGCAAGGAATGGCAGCCAGAGACTGCTTCCCCTGTGTACAGGACCCTGGCTTGATCCCCAGCACAGCATACACATTTCACAACAAAGGCTGAAAATATTTTTTATGGAACCAAATTTTATGCCTCTATATAATTTTCTTTTTTTTTCTGACATAAATATTTTTTTATTCACACTACATCCCTACTTCAGCCCCCTCCCTCCTTTTCTCTTACTACTGCCTTTGCCATTCCCTTCCCACATAACCCCCTCCCCTTCTCTTCAGAGAAGAAGTCCCCTAGAGTATGATCCTACCCTGGTACATCTAGTCCCAGAAGTACTAAGCACCTCCTTTCACACTGAGGCCTAACTAAGTAGTCCAGGCAGGGGAAGAAGATCCAATGGAAGGCAGTAGAGTCAGAGGCAGACCCTGCTCCAATTGTTAGGTGACCCACATGAAGACCAGGCTACAATCTGCTATAAGTATGTGTGTGTGGGGGGGGAGTTCTATGTTTAACTCCTGTATTCTCTTCAGTTATTAGCTCAGTCTCTGTGAACCCCAAAGGGCCTAGGAGAATTGATTTTGTAGGTCTTTTGGTGGTGTCCTTGCCCCTCTGACTCGCTCATTTATATTCCCAACATCTCCACAATACTCCTGAGCTCTACCTGATAGTTGACTATGGGTCTCTGCATCGGTTTCCATCAGCTGCTGCTGGATGAAGACTCTCAAGAGACAGTTATGCTAGATTTCTCTCTGTAAGCATAGCAGAATATTATTAATAATGTTGGGGGTTGGCTCTCTCCCATGGGATGGATCTCACTCAAGTTGGGGGGAATCATTACTTAGCTTTTCCCCCAGTTTCTGTACCATCTTTACCTCTGCATAACTTGTAATCAATACAGGTTACAAGTTGAAGTTGTAATTTGAAGTTGAACTTGAAACTTGAGTTGAAGTTTTTCTGGTTATATTGATATCCTCCTCCTTCTCCAGGAATTCCTGCCTATGTCCCCTTCTGGTAGGAATATCAGCTAAGGTCACCCCATACTCTCATTAGCCTCCTCCAACCTAGTTCTCCAGCTGGTCTCAGAGATGCCCCCCACCAATTTTAATTTTCATTCCTAACCCTTTCTTGCCCCTCGTCCAAAGACCTGATCACCATTCCCATACCTGTCCTCACCTTCACTCATCTCTACCCAGTTCCCTCTCTATATCTACCTCTGGTGGGTATTTTTTTTCCCTGTCTGAGTGAGATTCACACACCTTCCCTTGGGCCCTTCTTATTACCCCATTTCATTGGGTCTGTGGATTGTAACGTTTTATGGTTAATGTTCAATTATAAGTGAATCCATACCAACTGTGTCTTTCTGGCTCTATGTATTTGACTTTAAAAATTAAAACTGTAAAACTTTCTATAGTTCATGTTATTTGTTTTACATTATTTAACAAGTGGGAGCCAGGCAGTGGTGGTACATGCCTTTAAACCTAGCACTTGTGAGGCAGAGGCAGGTGGATTTCTGAGTTTGAGGCCAGTCTGGTCTACAGAGTGAGTTCCAGGACAGCCAGGACTAAACAGAGAAACCCTTTCTTGAAACTTGAAAAACCGAAAAAAGAAAAAAAAAATGGATCCAATATAAAAATCCAATATAAAACTTAATTCTACAGAATTCTATTTAACATGTTAAAACAACCATTAGAATATTTATATAAATTTTATGGCTCAAATGATAAACTTTCCAAATTATTTATTTCACCCTAACAAAACATATCCCCAAACCCTCTAGAAGAATGCAATAACATGATAAACTAGGAAACAGTGTATATGTTGAAAAAAACATATACACTTTGAAGGACAAAATTAGTCAGTTAGAAATTAACAGTAAAATTTCCCAAGCTTTTTAAGAATATGGCAGAGGCAAAAGTTGCAGGTTCCAGTTCCCCAAGCTGCCAGGAAGATAGGAGACCAAAGACATGGATGTGGTGGTCTGTAGTAGAGACCAATTACTTCTCAATTGATTTGATAAAGCCAACATGATTGTGTTATTGCAATCTTTGAAAGATGATGGAAGAAAGGGAAATTTCTGATTAAAACAGTGGAAAGAAATATGTAAGAAAAGAAAATCAAGAGTATAATTGAGAATAATACCTAGAATATAAATCACACACTCTTAGTAGATTTGAAAATTTAAAAAAAAACTCCCTCAATTCACCCAGAGAAAGTATCTCTAATAAAGGAAAACAATAAAGAAACCCATTGTACACAAACACAGTATCTCAAATGAGACACAGATTTCTGGCATAGAGTAACAAAACAGTGAAGGACTTTGATGAGTGTAATGGATGTAATAATAGTCCCAAATTAGAATTATTTGTAAATTATACACCAAGTCAACTAAAGCATTGTAGAAGTAAAGAGCATCTTTAATAAGATGCTCTATTATGAAAGATCTATTGGAAAATGATTAATATGTATACTCAGTGCAACATAAACTTTTCATATAATAGCCTCCCACTTAATAACTTCCTACTAATTTAATTAATGTACCATGAAATAATATTATCAAGAAATAAATTGGATTAAAGTAATTTTCTCACAATGAATGTAAAATGTCACAAGGACAGAAAATTCTTAGTGGTTTTACATTTAAATAAATGTATATTTGAATCATGTCTGCAATTAAAGGTTTTATATTTGGTTCAGGTGTTATTTTTTCAATTACAGTTTGTTTATTTCTATTTTATCTTAATTTTTATTGTTATTGTTAATTTGTGATGTCTTTTTGTCTTATAATGAGAAAGAGAGGGAGAGAAGGAGAGAAAGAGAGAAAGAGAGAGAGAGAGAGAGAGAGAGAGAGAGAGAGAGAGAGAGAGAGAGTACACATCTTCTTTGGATAGTTGGGGGGACCTGAGGAAGGAAAAGTCATAATTAGAAAATATTATATGAACAAAATTTAAGTAGAAATATAATGAACATATTCTACTAGGGAAAAGCCTAGGACCTATTTCAAGTCTGAATTCTTCAGAATTTTCATGAATAACGAATACCAACTCTTGTTAAATTCTTTTAAAATGTTGTAGAAGAGATACTACTTTAAACTCATTTTAAAAGCCTGTTTATTCTGGTATCAAAGCTAAACAAGAAAACTAAAGGGAAATTTGAAGGTCATTCCAAAAATCTCCAGATACTTAAAACAATCAAGCATTATTAAAGGAAAGCAAAATATCTGTTCTGTACTAATATTTTGACATTATATATAGAAAATCCTAAAGCCTACCAAAACCCAGTAAGGCCTGTTTAATGGATTTAGATTCCCTAGTTTGCTTTCTATTGCTGTGATAAAAGTTGAACAAAATCAATGTAAGGAAAGGAAAGGTTTATTTTATTTTACACTTTCTGGTAATATTCCATCACTGATGTCAAGTGACATCAAGGCAGGAATTCAAGAAAGGATCCTGGAAGCAAGAATAGAGCTGATAGAGGGGTGCTGCCTACTGAGTTGCTCCCCATGGCCTACTTAGCCTGTTTTCTTAAAAAGGCAAGCACCACCTGCCCCAGATCCAACACCACTCACAGTGTGACATAAATCATTAATCAAGAAAATGTCCAACAGACTTGCCTATAGACTAATCTGACAAAGGTATTTTCTCAGTTCAGTCCTCCTCAGATCATCTTTTTTTCAGATGACCTCAACTTGTATCAAGTTGACAAAAAAACTAACCAGCACATCGAAAAATAACAGGATAAAAGATGCATATAAATTAAGTAACATTTCTATTCTCTGATATTGAGTTAACTATAAGACAAAAATATGCATACATGTGGAATTTAAGCAACACCACTGAATAAAACAGCTCCAATCAAAACTGAAAAAAAAAAAAGACGACTAAATAGTCTCCAAACACACAGCAGGCAACAGTTTTATTACAAAAATTCAAGCATAATTAATCATTTTAAAACCACCTTAATACACCAGAATTTACTCTGAAGACAAATGTTAATGATGATATAGGGTAACATGAGTGTAAACAGCTGGGATATATACTATAGTCACCATGGAAAACAGTCAGGTCATTACTGAAATAACCAATGAGAGAACAATTCTTTATATTCTTGTTTGGAGATGTAGCCAAAGGAAGAGAGTATGTTGAATAGATAGTTGAATTTCCACTCTTTCCATCAGGGTTATATAGAAGCCAAAATATAGAATCAATGTAGCAAGCAATCCATGACTGGAGTAACCAGGTATGTATATCCTTAATGTAATGCAAAGGAAGTTATGTAATTTTTAACAACATAAATGATCCTAAAATCAGAGAACTAGTGAATAAGACAGATTCCTCAAGGTCTCATGTATGTCTAGAACTTAAAAATATCAAACTCTGAGTAGAGCTGTTTGAAAAACAGTGGTGAAGAGAGCCATTCAAGCCAAAGGCCTCTCCTACCATTGATGTGAGATAAGGTCATTCTCTGCTACAAGTGCAGTTGGGGCCATATGTCCCTCCATGTGTATTCTTTGGTTGGTGGTTTAGTCCCTGGGAGGTGTGGGGGGTCTAGTTGGTTGATACTGTTGTTCTTGCAAACCCCTTCAGCTCCTTCAATTCTTCCCCTAATTCCTCCATTGGAGTCCTTGTGCTCAGTCTGATCTTTGGCTGCATGCATTTTCATCTGTATTGGTCAGGCTCTGACAGAGGCTCTCAGGCGACAGCATTATCAGGCTTCTGTCAGCAAGTGCTTCTTGGCATCAGCAATGGTGTCTGTGTTTGGTGACTGCATATGGGATGGATCCCCAGGTAGAACCCTCTGTGGGTAGTCTTTCTTTCAGTGTCTGCTCCACTATTTGTCCCTGTATTTCCTTTAGACAGGAGTAATTATGGATTAAAATTTTTGAGATGAGTATGTGGGCCCCATCCCCCAACTGATAGCTAACCTCTGGATATGGTCTCTACAGGTTCTCCCTAACATTTGCTGGGTAATCAGTTAATGTCATCAATGTTGGGTCCTGGGAGTCTCTTGCTTTCCTGGCATCTTGGAGTTTCTGGTGACTACCCCCAGTTCCTCATCCCCCATTGCTACATACCTCTGTTCAATTTCCTGACCCTCTGTATACCTTCCTCTTCTCCTCCAAGGCTTAAACTCCCCCATTAACCCCCCATCTCTTCCTTCCAAGCTCCTCTCATGCTCTATCTCCCATGACTATTTTGTTCCACCTTGTAAGTAGGACTGAAGCATCCACATATTTGCTCTTCCTTCTTCTTGGCTTCCATATGGTCTGTGAGTTGCATCATGGATATTCCGAGTTTTTTTTCTTAATATCCACTTATAAGTGAGTACATACCTTGCGTGTTATTTTGTGACTTGGCTACCTGACTCAGAATGATATTTTCTAGTTCTATCCACTTGCCAGCAAATTTCACAAAGTAATTGTTTTTGATACCTGAGAACTTTTTTGTGTAAATGTACCACATTTTCTGTATCCATTTCTCTGTTGAGGGACATCTGGGTTGTTTTCAGCTTATAACTACTATAAATAAAGCTACTATGAACAGAATGGAGCATGTGTCCTTGTTATATGTTGAAGCATCATTTGTGTATAGGCCCAGGAGTGGTAGAACTGAGTTCTCACATAGGACTGTGCCCAATTTTCTGAGGAAACACCAGACTGATTTCCAGAGTGGTTGTTCCAGCTTGCAATCCCACCAGCAATGGAGGAGTATTGCTCTTTCTCCACATCCTTGCCAGCATCTGCTGGCACCTGAATTTCTGATCTTAGCCTTCTACCTGGTGTAATGTAGAGTCCCCACATTATTTTGATTTGAATTTCCCTGATGACTAAGGATGTTGAACATTTCTTTAGGTGCTTCTCAGCCATTTGTGTTTCCTCAGCTGAGAACACTATGTTTAGCACTGTACCCCATTTTTAATCGGGTTACTTGGTAATCTGGAGTTTAACTTCTTGAGTTCTTTGTATATACTGGATATTAGACCTCTACCAGATGTAGGATTGACAAAGATCTTTTCACAATTTGTAGGTTGCCATTTTGTCCTGATGACAGTGTCCTTTGCCTTACATAAGCTTTTGAATTTTATGAGATTCCATTTGTATGTAGTTGTTCTTAGAGCCTGGGCCATTGGTGTTATATTCTGGAAAATTTCCCCTGTGCTGATGAGTTCTAGGTTCTTTCCAAATTTCTCTTCTAATAGATTCAAGGTATCAAGTTTTATGTGGAGGTCTTTGATTCACTTGGACTTGAGCTTTGTACAAGGAGATAAGAATGGGTCAATTTCCATTCTATATGCAAACTGTCACTTAAGCTAGCACCATCTGTTGAAAATACTATCTTTTTTCCACTGAATGGTTTCAGCTTCTTTTTCCAAGATCAAATGACCATAGGTGTGTGGATCCATTTGTGGTTCTTCCATGGATCTATCTCTCTGTCTCCATATCAATAACATTCTGTTTTTAAATCACTATTGCTCTGTAGTAGAGTTTGAGGTCAGGGATGGTGATTTACCCCAGAAGTTTTCTTATTCTTGAGAATAGTTTTCACTTTCCTGGATTGTTTGTTGTTCCAAATGAATTTGAGAATTGGTCTGCCTATCTCTGTTAATATTGAGTTGGAATTTTGATGGGGATTGCATTGAATCTATAGATCGCTTTTGGTAAGATGGCCATTTTTTACTATCTTAATCCTGCTGATCTATGATCTTTCCATCTTCTGAGGTATTTTTCAATTTCTTTCTTTAGAGACTTGAAGTTCTTTTCATATAGATCTTTCACTTGCTTGGTTAGAGTTATATCAAGGTCTTTCATATTATTGGTGACTATTGTGAAGGATGTCATTTCCATAATTTCTTTCTCACCTCATTTCACCCCATTTATACTTTGAGTAGAGAAAGGCTGCTGAATTTGAGTTTGTTTGAATTAATTTTATATTTAGCCACATTGCTGAAGTTGTTTATCAGCTATAGGAGTTCTCTGGTAGAATTTTGGGAATCACTTAAGTATACTGTCATACCATCTGCAAATAGTGATATTTTGACTTCTTCCTTTCCAATTTGTATCCCTTTGATCTCCTTTTGTTGTCTAATTGCTCTGGCTAGGATTTCAAGTACTATATCGAATAGATAGTGAGAGAGTGGGCAGCTTTGTCTAGTTCATGATTTTACTGGGACTGCTTCAGGTTTCTCTCTATTTAGTTTGATGTTGGCTACTGGTTTGCTATATATTGATCATATTATGTTTAGGTATGGGCCTTGGATTTCTGATCTTTCCATGACTTATAAAATGAAGGGGTGTTGAAATTTGTCAAATGCATTTTCAGCATCTAATGAAATAATAGTGTGATTTTTTTCTTTGAGTTTGTTATATAGTGGATTACATTGATGGATTTCTGTATATTGAACCATCCCTGCATTCCTGTCATGAAGCCTATTTGAATGATTGTTTTGAAGTGTCCTTGATTCTGTTTGTGAAAATTTTCTTGAGTATTTTACATCAATATTCTTAAATGCAATTGGTCAAAGTGCTCTTTCTTGGTTGGGACATTGTGTGTGTTTGGTAGCGGTGTAACTGTTTCTTCATAGAATGAATTAGGTAATGTTCCCTCTGTTTCTCTTTTGTGGAGTAGTTTGAAGAGAATTGGTATTAGGTCTTCCTTGAAGGTCTTATGGAATTCTGTACTAAAACCATCTGGTCCTGGGCTCTTTTTGGTTTTGACATTTAATGACTTTTTCTATTTCATTTGGGGTTATGGGATTGTTTAGATGGTTTGCCTGATCCTATTTAAATTTGGTACCTGTTATGTGTCTATAAGATTATCCGTTTCATCCAGATGTTCCCGTTGTGTTGAGTGTTGGCTTTTGTAATAAGATCTGATAATTTTTTGAATTTGTTTGGTTTCTGTTGTTATGTTTCACTTTTTACTTCTGATTTTGTTAATTTGGATACTTTATCTGTATCCCACTGATTAGTCTATCTAAGGGTTTATCTGTCTTGTTGATTTTCTTAAAGAACCAGCTCCTGGTTTTGTTGATTCTTTGTATAGTTCTCTTTGTTTCTACTTCATTGATTTCAACCCCAAGTTTGATTATTTCCTGCCATCTACTGCTCTTGGGTATATTTGCTTCTTTTGTTCAAGAGCTTCCTGATGTACTATTAAGCTGCTAGTGTATGTTCTCTTCAGTTTCTTTTGGAGGCACTCAGAGTTATGAGTTTTCCTCTTAGCACTGCTTTCATTGTGTCCCATAAGTTTTGGTATGTTGTGGTTTCATTTTGTTTAAATTTTCAAGTCTTTAATTTCTTTATTTCTTCCCTAACCATACTCTCATTGAGAGTTGTTCAACTTCCATGTGCATGTGGGCTTTCCGATGTTTTTGCTGTTATTGAAGACCAGCCTTAGGCCATGGTGATATGATAGGAGGCCTGGGAAATTTCAGTCTTCTTGTACCTTCTTGTTTTGTGATTGATTATATGATCAATTTTTAGAATGTACCATGAGGTACTGAGAAGAAAGTATATCCTTTTGCTTTAGAATGAAATATTCTATAGATATCTGTTAAATCCATTTGGTTCATAACTTCTATTAGATAAACTGTGTCATTTTTAGTTTCTGTTTTCATGATCTGTCCATTAGTGAGAGTGGGGTGTTGAAGGCTCTCTCTATTTTTGTGTGAGGTTCTATATGTGCTTTGAGCTTTAGCAAAGTTTCTTTTTTGAATGTGGTTACCCTAGCATTTTGGGGCATAGATGTTCAGAACTGAGAGTCCATCTTGGCAGATATTTTCCTTTCATGATTATGAAGTATACTTCCTCACCATTTTTTTGATAACTTTTGTTTGAATGTCAATATTGTTCAATATTACAATGACTATTCCAGCTTGTTTTTGTGACTATTTTCTGGAAAAAAATTTTCTAGCCTTTTACTCTGAGGTAGTGTTTGTCTTTGTCACTTAGGTGCATTTTCTGTATGGAGCACAATGCTTGGTCCTATTTATGTATGCAGTCTGTTAGTCTATTTCTTTTTATTGGAGAATTGAGTCCATTGGTGTTAAGAAATATTAAGGAGAAGTGATTGTTGCTTCCTATTATTTTTGTTGTTAGAGTTGAAATTATGTTTATGTGTCTTTCTTCTTTTGGGTTTGTTGAAAGAATATTAATTTCTTGCTTTTTCTTGGGTGTAGTTTCCCTTCTTGTATTGGTGTTTTCCATCTATTATCCTTTGTAGGGCTAGATTTATGGAAAGATATTGTTTAAATTTGTTTTTGTCATGGAATATCTTAGTTTCTACATATATGGTAATTGAGAGTTTTGCTGGTTATAGTGTCTTGGGCTGGTATTTGTGTTCTCTCAGTGTCTCTATGACATCTGCCACAGGATATTCTGGCTTTTAGAGTCTGAAGGTTTTGTGCCCCAGTGTAGGGGAATGCCAGGGCCAATAAGTGGGAGAGGGTAGGGTGGCAGGCATGGAGGGGGAGGCAAAAGGGGTTTGTTCTTGTTGTTTTTGTTTGTTTGGTTGGTTTTTGGAGGGGAACCTGGGAAAGGGAAAATTTACATGTAAATAAAGAAAATATCTAATAATAAAAAATAAAAAAAAAAGAAGTCTGGTGTAATTCTGATGCATCTGCCTTTATATGTTATTTGACCTTTTCCCCTTATTGCTTTTAACATTCTTTCTTTATTTTGTGCATTTGGAGTTTTAATTGTTATTTGACAGGAGGAATTTCATTTCTCATCAAATCTATTTGGTGTTCTGTAGGCTTCTTGCATGTTTATGGTCATCTCTTTCTTTAGGTTAGGGAAGTTTTCTTCTATAATTTTGTTGAAGATGTTTACTGGCTCTTTGAGTTGGGAATCTTTGCTCTCTTCTATGCTTTTTAACCTTAGGTTAGGGAAGTTTTCTTCTATAATTTTGTTGAAGATGTTTACTGACTCTTTGAGTTGGGAATCTTTGCTCTCTTGTATGCTTTTTAACCTTAGGTTTGGTCTTTTCTTTGTGTTCTAGATTTCCTGCATGTTTTGGTTTAGGAGCTTTTTTCTTTTTTCTTTTTTTCTTTTTTGTTTGTTTTTCGAGACAGGGTTCTCTGTGCAGCCCTGGCTGTCCTGGAACTCACTCTGTAGACCAGGCTGGCCTCGAATTCAGAAATCTGCCTGCCTCTTAGGAGCTTTTTTCTTCTTGCATTTTCTTTGACTATTGGTTTAATGTTTTCTGTGGTGTATTCTACACCTCAGATTCTCTCTTCTATCTCTTGTATTCTGTTGGTGTTGCTTGCATCTATGACTCCTGATCTCTTTCCTAGGCTTTCTGTCTCCAGGATTGTCTCCCTTTGTGATTTTTTTATTGTGCTTATTTCCATTTTTAGATCCTGGGTGGTTTTGTTCAATTCCTTTACCTTTTGTTTGTGTTTTCCTGTATTTTATTAAGTGACTTATGACTTATGTGTTTCCTCTTTAAGGGCTTTTCTACCATTTTACGTGTGTTCTCCTATATTTCTTGAAGGGAGTTATTTATGTTCTTCTTAAAATTCTCTATAATCATCATGAGATGTGATTTTTAAATCTGAATCTTGCTTTTCCAGTGTGTTAGGGTATCCAGGATTTGCTGTGGTGGGAAAATTGGGTTATGATGATGCCAAGTAGCCTTGGTTTCTGTTTCTTAGGTACTTGTGTTTGCCTCTCACCATCTGGTTATCCCTGGTGTTAACTGGTCTTGCTGTCTCTGACTGGAGCTTATCCCTCCTGTGAGTCTGTGAGCCTGTGAACCTATGAGGGTGTGAAACTGTAAGCCTGTGAGCCTGTGAGCCTGTGTTCTTATGTGTGTCAGTACTTCTGTGAGACAAGCTCTTTTCTGGTAGAATTGGGGTGTAGATAGCTATGGCACAGGGTCATCTCTGGTGGGCCAGATGGAAAGTAGAAGTATTGTATCCTTGGCTACATGTCTCTGGGTGCCCCTCAGTTCCAGCTTTTGTGGGCTCTGGGTAGGTTACACTTGGGTCAGATATCGGGGAAGTAGTGGTAGTTTCACTTGTGATTTTATGTGTGTCAGCAGTCCTGAGAGAACAGCTCTCTCTCTGTGGAATTGGGGTGTGGATAGCTGTGGCAGCAGGTCAGCACTGAAGCACAGATCAGAAGTATTCTTAAGTGTCAATACTTAGCAAAGATAATCACTGGACAGTGAAGTACAGGCCTCAATAAAAATCAGATCAAGCCCCTTACTTACCTTTAGCTGTCAAGCTCTCAATGGGACACCACCTGTGGGTATGTCTATAGAGCATTGTCTTTATTTCTAGTAATGTATGAGATCCCATCCCATTGTGCATAGTACCATACTTAAGCAAATGTCTGCAAAAAGAAAGCTATCACTACCTATGATTTCTGCTTTAGCTTACTGTTTTAGCTCCTACTCAATCTCAGTGATGGATTGTGATCTGATCTGATAGTATAAGCCATACACATACCCTTCCCCTTCAAATCATATCAAACACAACTATAGGACTTTAGAAATTGTCCTTAACTGATGAGTCATCAGCTCATCAGTTGACACCCAGCTCTGTAAAACAATAAACTAACATATAATAAATAATTTTTTAAAAAGTAATTATTACCTATGTTTTTCATTTAGAAGAAAAGATTTTGAGAGTCAAAAGTCACTGGAAACAGTCTTGTTGAAAGACTATCCATGGAAAGGATATATGGAGGATTAGTTTTCTTAATAAATGGAAGGAATTTAATAAAAATATAATAGTATCTAATATTTGTTTACTATTTTCTGTGAACTGGATAGTTGACTAAGAGAACTGTAGGTAACTCACTTTGTAATCTCTATAAGGCAGGCAATTCTGTTTCCTTAATTTACAGATAATACAATTTAGAGAAATGAATATTATATGCTCAGTGGGTAACACATGTCTAGAGGCATGAAGCCCCAGTACTATAGAGGTTAGGAGGAGATAAAGGAAGAAGAGGTGGGAGAAAATGAAATCAAAAAGGTATGGGGGCATTCATTATTTAAATTAAGGCTGGACACAGATGTTTTTCCTAAGAATCTGGCTTTAGTTTCATATTTTCTGGCTCTTATTCACAAGGATATAGATTCTGCTAAGAAAAGAAAATTATAGCACTGCTACTTGATTGAGCATCTGCTTACATATTAGATTTGCAAATTTCTTCACTGTGAATATTTAAGAAAACAACAAGAACCAGGAGGAACATTAAAGCAATTAAGAGTGAGTAGCTAGCCTTTCCTCCTGATCCTGGCTGCAGGGCAAGACCCCTAAATGGTCTGCTTCTGTGAAGACTCCATATCCTGATTGATCCTAGAGGACCAGAAGCACTCAGAGCAGTCAGTCCTTGCTGCTGGGTCAGACTTCTAGTGGGTCTGCTCTCATGAAAGCTCCATATCCTAATCCATTCTAGAGGACCCCGTTGCACTCAAAGCAGTTGTCTAAAGGTCTTCCAGGAGATACACTGCAGCCAGGGCAACAAATCAGCAACTTTTCTACCCCTGTGAAGAGCTCCCATTTGGAAGGCCCCACAGGTGGTCTGATACAGTCAGGGCTACAGGCCTACTGGGAGACCTGAAGCAACCCAGAGACAAAAGAGTCAGACTCCATACAGTCACCCAGACCAACAAACACCAGGGACATCTAAAGAGTGAAAGACAAATGCAAGACCATAAACAACAGAATTCAAAATACATAGGCATCATCAGAACCCAGTTCTCCCACCAAAGCAAGCCCTAAATATACCAACATACCTGAACATCAGGAATCTGACCTAAAATCCTATCTCATGAAGATAATAGAGTCCATTAAGGAGGATATCAATAACCCACTGAAAGAAATACAGGAAAACACAGTAAACAGGTGAAGGAATTGAATAAAGCGATCCAAGACCTAAAAGTGTAAGTTGAAATAATAAAGAAAACACAAATGTAGGCAAACCTGGAAATGGAAAAATCTAGGAATGAGGTCAGGAATTACAGATGTAAGTATTACCAACAGAATACAAGAGACAGAAGAGAGGATCTCAGGTGTAGAAGATACAGTAGGAGAGATTGACACAACTAACAAAGAAAATTCAAAACATAAAAAAATTCCTAACACAAGTCATCCAGGAATTTCAGGACACAATGAAAAGACTAAATCTAAGAATAATCTCAATAGAGGAGAATGAAGATTCTCATCTCAAATTACTTGAAAATGTCTTCAACAAAATCATAGAAGAAAACTTCCTCAACCGAAAGAAAGAGATGGCCATAAAGGTACAAGAAGCCTATAGAGCACCAAATAAGTGGGATCAGAAAAAAAATCTTCTCATCACATAATTATCAAAACATTAATTGTACAGAGCAAAGACAGAATATTAAAAGGTGCAAGGGAAAAAGGCCAAGTAACATACAAAGGTAGACCTATCAGAATTATACCAGACTTCTCAACAGAGAATATGAAAGCCAGAAGAGCCTGGTCAGACGTCATGCAGACTCTAAGAGAACACAAATGCCAGGCTAGGCTACTATATCCAGCAAAACTCTCAATTACCATAGATGGAGAAAACAAAATATTCCAGGACAAAATCAAATTCAAACAGTATCTATCTACCAACCTATCCCTTTAGAGGATCATGGAAGGAAAACTCCAACAAGAAAGGTACCTGCATCAAAGAAAGGACAAGATATTAAGCATCTCATAGAAAAGTCAAAAGCAGAGAGCCACAAGCACATAAAACCACCTACTGAAACAAACACATCAGGAACTAACAGTCATCTCTCTTTAATATCTCTCAACATTAATGGACTTAACTCACCTATTAAAAGACATAAGTTAATAGACTGGATATGCAAACAAGATCTAGCACTTTGCTGTGTACAAGAAACACACCTCAACAACAAAGACAGTCACTATCTCAGAGTGAAAGGATGGAAAAATAAGTCTTACAAGTAAATGATCCCAGGAAGCAAGAAGGAGTTGCCATCCTAATATCCAACAAAATAGACTTTCAAACAAAAGTTAGCAAGCATGATGAAGAAGGAAACTTCATATTCATTGAGGGGAAAATCCACCAAGAGAATGTTTTAATTCTGGTCATCTATGCTCCAAATGCAAGGGCACCAAAATTCATAAAAGAAACTTTACTAAAACTCAAAACACACACTGAGTCACACAAAAATAGTGGGAGATTTCAACACCACACTCTTACCAATGGACAGGTCATTGAAACAAAAACTAAACAGAGACAAAGTGAAACCAAGAGAGGTTATGAACCAAATTGATTTAACAGATATATACAGAACATTTCACCCAAAAACAAAAGAATACACCTTCTTCTCAGCACCTCATGGTACATTTTCCAAAACTGACCATATAATTGGTCACAAAACAACACTCAACAGTTACAAGAAGATTGAAATAATACCATGCATCCTATTAGACCACCATGGCCTAAGGCTGATGATCCTCAATAACAGCAAAAACTACAGAAAGCCCACATACATGTGGAAACTGAACAACTCTTTACTCAATAACTTGGTAAGGGAAGAAATAAAGAAAGAAATTAAAGACTTCCTAGAATTTAATAAAAATGTTGACACATCATATCCAAATTTATGGGACACAATGAAAGCAGTGCTAAGAGGAAAGTTCATAGTACTAGGTACCCTGGTAAGGAAACTGGAAAAATCTTACACTAACAACTTAACAACACATCTGAGAGATCTAGAACAAAAAGAAGCAAACTCACCCAAGAGGAATAGAAGGCAAGAAATAGTCAAACTCAGGGCTGAAATCAACCTAATAGAAATAAAGAAAACAATACAAAAAAAATCAGCAAAACCAAAAATTGGTTCTTAGAGGGTGTCTTAGTCCCGGTTTCTATTCCTGCACAAACATCAAGACCAAGAAGCAAGTTGTGGAGGAAAGGGTTTATTCAGCTTACTTCCACATTGCTGTTGATCACCAGAGGAAGTCAGGACTGGAACTCAAGCAGGTCAGGAAGCAGGAGCTGATGCAGAGGCCATGGAGAGATGTTCCTTGCTGGCTTGCTTCCCCTGGCTTGCTCTGCTTACTCTCTTATAGAACTCAAGACTTCCAGCCCAGGGATGTCACCACCCACAAGGGGCCCTACCCCCTTGATCCTAATTGAGAAAATGCCCCACAGCTGGACCTCATGGAGGCACTTCCCCAACTGAAGCTCCCTTCTTTGTGATAACTCCAGCCTGTGTCAAGTTGACACACAAAACCTGCCAGTACAGAGAGAGTCAACAAGATAGATAAACCACTAGCCAAACTAACAAAGGGCCAAGAGGCAGTATTCAAATTAATAAAACTAGAAATGAAAAGGAAGACTGTGACCCTGACTAACAGGAATTAAGACACGACACAACCGGATACTTTACAGTCAGCATTGTGTGGAGGTGAGCCCTCGATGATCCCTACTCGGGCGCAGCTTATATCCTAGTAGGAGCCCATGAACTCATGCCACGTGTTATCTCCCCATAGGCCAGGGAAGATCATGCCACTCATATGCACAACCTACAAGCCAAATCAGGTGTTGTTTATCTCAGAGCTCTCGGCCAACCTTCGCCATCTTTAGGGCGAAGTTTGGACGGCTCTCTACAGAAGACATAACAACAGAAATGGAGGAAATTAAAAGAATCATCAGATCTTACTATAAAACTCTATACTCAAAAAAAAAACTGGAAAATCTAGATGAAATGGATGATTTTCTAGAAAGATGCCACATACCAAAGTTAAATTAATAGCAGGCAAATTATCTAAACAGGCCCAAATCACACAAGGAAATAGAAGAGATCATTTAAAACTTCCCAACCAAAAAGCCCAGGGCCAGATGGATTTAGTGCAGAATTCTACCAGACCTTGAAAGAAGACCTGATACCAATTTTCTTCAATTTTCTATTTTATTCCATAAAATAGAAACAGAAGGAACACTACTTAACTAGTTCTAGGAAGCTACAATTACTCTGATTCATAAACCAAACAAGGACCCAACAAAAAAGGAGCACTTCAGAGAAATCTTTCTTATGAATATCGATGCAAAAATGCTCAATACAATTCTTGCAAACCAAATCCAAGAACACATTAAAACCATTATTCACCACAATGAAGTAGGCTTCATTCTAGGGATGCAAGGTTGGTTTAATATATGAAAATCCATTAACGCAATCCACTATGTAAACATACTCAAAGAAAAAAATCACGTGATCATATCCTTAGATGCAGAAAAAACCTTTGACAAAATACAACACCCCTTCATGTTAAAAGTATTGGCGAGATCAGGAATTCAAGCCCCATATCTAAACATAATAAAAGCAATTTACTGCTAACCAACAGCCAATGTCAAATTAAACGGAGATATACTTGAAGCAACCCCACTGAAATCAGGGACAAGACTTATCCCAGTAAGTATTCAATATCATACTTAAAGTGTTAGCTAGAGCAATAAGAGAACAAAAAGAGATCAAGGGGGTACAAATTGGTAAAGAAGAAATAAAGGTATCACTATTTGCAGATGATATGATAGTATGTGTAAGTGACCTCAAGAATTCTACCAGAGAACTTCTCTAGCCAATAAGCAACTTTGTCAAAGTGGCTGGATATAAAATTAACTCAAATAAATCAGTAGCCTTCATTTATACAAAGAATAAATAGGCAGAGAAAAAATTTAGGGAAACAACTCCCTTCACAATAGCCACAAATAATATAAAATATCTTGGGGCAACTCTAACCCAACAAGTGAAAGACATGTATGACAATAACATCAAGTTTCTCAAGAAGGAAATCAAGAAGATCTCAAAAAATGGAGAGATCTCCCATGCTCATGGATTGGCAGAATTAACATAGTAAAAGTGGCCATTTTACCAAAAGCAATCTATAGATTCAATGCAATCCCCATCAAAATCCCAACAAGGTTCTTCAATGACATTGAAGAAGCAATTCCCAAATTTATCTGGAAAGAAAAAAAAAAAACAATAGCGAAAACAATTCTTAACAATAAAAGAGAAGCTGGGGGAATTGCCATCTCTGACCTCAAGCCTTACTACAGAGCATGAGTGATAAAAACTGTGTGGTACAGGTACAGAGACAGACACATTGATCAATGGAATAGAATTGAAGATCCAGAAATAAAACCATACACATATAGTCAATTGATCTTTGACAAAGACACCAAAAATGTACAATGGAAAAAAGAAAGTATCTTCAATAAATGATGCTAGTCTAACTGGCTGACTGTATGTGGAAGAATGGAAATAGACCCATATTTGTCACTTTGTACAAAGCTCAAGTTCAAGTGGATCAAGAACCTCAACATAAAACCAGATTCTCTGACTCTAATAGAAGAGAAAGTAGGAAAAATCCTTGAAATCATTGGCACTGGGGGAAACTTCCTAAACAAAACTCCTATGGCTCATGCTCTAAGATCAAGAATAGATAAATAAGACCTCATGAAACTGGAAAGCTTCTGTAAGGCAAAGGACTTAGTGAATAAGATAAATCGATAGCCTACAAATTGGGAAAAATCTTCACTAACCTCACATCCAATAGAAGGCTAATATCCAAAATACATAAATAGCTAAAAAAGTAATAACCATAAAACCAAACAAACCAATCAAAAATGGAGTACAGAACTAAACCAAGAGTTCACAACTGAAGAATCTTGAATGGCTAAGAAACACCTAAAGAAATGTTCAAAGTCTTTAGTGATGAGAGAAGTGCAAACCAAAATCACCCTGAGATTCCACCTTATACCAATCAGAACGGCTAAGATCAAAACCTCAGGTGACAAAACATGTTGGAGAGGATGTGAACAAAAAGGAATACTCCTCTATTGCTGCTGAGTGCAACCAGTCTGGAAATCAATATGGAAATTTCTCAGAAAGTTGGAAATAGATCTACCTGAAAACCCAGAAATACACTGTTGGGAATATACCCAAAAGATGCCCCACCATGCCACAGAGGCACATGTTCCACAAAGTTCATAGTGGCCTTATTTGTGATAGCCAGTAGCTGTAAACATACTAGATGTTTCATGACAGAAGAATGGATACAGAAAATGTGGTTCATTTACATAATGGAATACTACTTAGCTATTAAGAATGAGGACATCCTGAATTTTGCAGGCAAACGGATGGAACTAGAAAATATCATCCTGAGTGAGGTAACTCAGACCCAAAAGGCATGCATGGTATGTACTCACTAATAAGTGGATAATAGCCAAAAAAAAAAGTACAGAATACCCAAGATACAGTCCACAGAACTCAAAAAAGTCAACAAGCTGAAGTGCCCAAGTGAGGATGCCTCAGTCCCACTTGGGAGAGAGAAGAAAGCAATCACAAGTGGGGAGGGATGTAGAGAGCCGCACCCGAGCTGGCAGCCTCCATTACAAGATGGTGCCGGCATCCGGTTTCTTCTGGGCTGTCACCTCCTTCTCAGGTTTGGCCTGTAGGAAACCCTGGTTGAGCAGGCTGTTATCCTCTTTGATACCTGGCAAGACTAAGCCAGTGGAGCTGGAGAGGTCGCTGGTTGGCAAGGACAGAGTTTTGGGCATGGTCGACGATGTCAGCTTCCCATCTTCATCCACAATGTCAAGAGCCAGAGACTTCCGGACCTTCTTGATAGGGCTTCGCCGCAGCCCTGGCTTTCTCTTCTGCTTCTCTGGCCTCATGTCATCCTCAATGATGAGCTCCAGGCCAGCCTCAGAACGGAGCACTTCCTTCAAGTCCTCCTCCAGGTGCGGAGTCTGAGGCAGGGGCTTCAGTGGTCTGTACTTCTCCAGGGCATTCTTGAACGGGGTTGGCGTGTGGGGAGTGTTGTCCATGGAGTACTTCTGATCTGGGGTTACAAACGATGGGTACTTCTGGTGCAGGGGCGTCTTGTCCCTGTGCAGGGGTGTGGTGACTACCACCTTTTGGCTGCACACTGGAGTAGACGTCAGTGAGGGGCTCTCCAGCTCCAGGGTATCCTGTTTGTTCCAGAAGTTCAGAAACTGGGAAGGAGAGAAGGAGAGGGTTTTGACAGGCGTGCTCTTCGGGGTGAGGCTGTTACAAGAGTCCAGGAAGGACACTCTGGCACTGTTCTCTGTGACAAGAGACAGGGCCACACACCGTTTCTTCTGTCGTTTGAGCACTGAGGGAGGTGTGCCAATGCCCGAGCCCCCAAACTCAGAGCTAGGGGAAATGGGGATCAGCTCTCCCCGGCTGCTCCGGCTCAGGTCTGAAATAGTGTGACCATCAAGGCGATACTCAATCACACTGGGCCCTGGTGTGGCCTGGTGGGACGACAGCGCCTCCTCCTGCTTCTGTGATGTCTGTGGCTGCACTGGGCTGCTGTTGACACTGCCCTCTGCAGAGGGTTCTTCAAAAAGATCAAATTTACTCAGGTCACACCAAGCATCGAGGTCCGACTCAATCAAGTCCAGAGCTTCAGAGAGGCTGGACCCCACAGCTGGGATGAGGAGGTTTGCAGCCTCTACCACCCATTTGTAGGGCAGGCTCGTTTCTGGGGAGGAGAACTCCTGGTATTCACGCTTAAGGGATTCCAGGGGCTCTGGGGTGCTCACTTCTCCCAGATTGGCAGGGACAGGCTCACACCCGGGCTCCTTAGCAGAAGCAGCAGCTATGGCAACCTCCTCCTCGCTGCTCTCCACCTCCTTCACAACAGAGGGCGCCAGCGGCCAGCTGCTCAGGAGACTTTCCTGGCCTTCCACGAGCTGGACACTCCGGTGCTGATCCTTGTCGTTGAACTCTAAGAGCAGGTAGACAGACTTGCAGTCTCTGGGCTCATTTGGGAAACCCCCGTGTCTACTTTCCTTTTGATGGTGAAGTTCCAGTGATTCTTCACAGCATTGTCTGTACTCCCTGGCAGCATCTTGGCGATCTCAGCCCAGCGGTTACCCAGCACTTTATGGGCCTCACAGATTATTCGATCTTCCTCCTCGGTCCAGCAGGACTTTTTCACCTCAGGGTTGAGGTGGTTGTGCCAGCGCTCTCGGCACTGCTTCTCCAGCCGGCCCTTCAGGTGCTTGGCAATCAGCATCCACTGTTTGGTGCCGTACTTCTTGACCAGTTCAATGACCTTCTGATCTTCCTCTTTGGTCCATGGTCCCTTAACAAGGTCTGGATTCAAGACCTTCAGCCACTGGTACTGGCATTGTTGGTCTGTGCGGTTAGGAAAGTGACTGGCCAGGAACTTCCAGTCTTGCTCTCCAAACTGCCTCACCAGGGCCCTCAACTGTTCATCCTCCTCGTGGGTCCATTTGACCTTACACTTGTTGTCTCTCTGCTCCAGGAGGTCCGAGTCTGTGTCCTGGTAGTATAACTCATCCAGCTCCTCGCAATGCGTCCGCCGAGACATCCCCCCCCCCCCCCGCCCCCCCCCCTGCCTTGGTAGTATAACCCACCCCGCCCCCCCCAAGGGGCCCGCCGGGGCCCCCCCCCCCCCCCGGCCCGGACCCCGCTGTGCCTTTACGCCCGCCGGCCGAGCTCAGAGCGGGAGCCGGGCTGGGGTCAGGACTCGGGCTACTCCAGCCGCTCCGGGCCCCAGGTGGTGCTCTGAGGCGTCTGCCTGTCTGCAGGTCTGGGCGCTATTTTCCCGCCGGCAGTCGCTCTGGCAGCCAAAATGGGTTATCTTCATCCTGCAGAAAAACACAAACAGCTCCCCTGGATCTTATTAAAATAGGATCCGGGTCTTTCCATTGGTCAGTCAAGACATAAAAAATTAAGAGTAAAGAGTGCTATACTCGTGGCACTAAGGGTAGAGCCTCCTCGACTCCCTCTTTTTGTTTATTAGATAAGATTTTAGTGTGCGGTGAGCCCGTTTTATGATGTCTTGTTTTTGAGGATTGTATGGAAATCAGACACAAGCCAGGATATTTCCACTCGCAGCCTACTTGTACTAGCTGCCAAAGGGTATTTATTTGTTCTACTCAGCTGCATCACAGCAGCTGCTTCCTGCATTGGTTAGCGGGCCTCCAAGCTCTCTACACACCTTCATCCAAGCCTCTAGTTATATGGAGTAATAGCAGCTCGGTATTGCTTAGTGCACTGTTCATACACTAGTTGTTTGATCAGTGGCATGGCTGCATCTGGATCACCAAAGATTCTCTCTGCAGCTTTTATTAATTTAGTCACAAAGTCAGAAAACGGCTCCATGGTGCCGTGTAAAAAAAATTTTTTTTTGTAAGATTTCCGCTTATCTCTCCTTTATTACCAATCTGATTCACCTGTTTAAAGACTTGCAATGGGCAACCAGTCTGTAGATTGATCTGAAAGTCTGCTAATCAACAGCAAAGCAACTTTGCCCCAAAAGCATATCCCTATCCCAAGCTTGATTCCCAGCTGCGTGATTAGCGTCTGCCTATTCATTAGCAAATTAAAGTGAAAGAGGCTGTGATCCATAAGTATGGACTCAGCCAAGGACTTTATCACCTTAAAATCCAAAGCTCATAAAAACACTGACCCTGTGTATCTTGAAAAACTGGATAAACAAGTGACAATTCAATTCTAACTGTAGAGTCGACAGTAGGCCCCGCATCCAGCTCTCCTTCTCTGACTCTACTGAACACTCCTCCCCTATCTGTTCCAATGCTGCTTGTGAGTTCGCGCGGGCCGGGAAGCCTCGCGGTTCTGTTCTAATGCTGCCTGGGAGTTCGCCTTCTGCCCCATTCCCAGCAACCTCTGGTGGCGGTGCTCAGCCAGGCTGGGTACAGTAGCTCTGCAAACGGTAGCACGGTGAGGCGCCACAGAAGCGCCAGCTGCTGGTAGGGCCACACAGCGGCCACCAGTTTGTCGCCATTCGCTATGAGTGCTGGCCCAGCCGCTAGGCCCGGCCGCAATCGTGAACCAGACTGAGGAGACCTGCTGCCCCAGGCCCCGCCAGGCCGGCTCCGCAAGGCACCGCATTGCCTACCACCGCCATCTTTC
>JADRCD010191945.1:0-35251 GCA_019843815.1 Montemys delectorum
AAAAAAAAAAAAACCTTGTTCCTTCCTCCCTCCCCCTGCTCACCAACTCACCCTCTCCTACTTCTTGGCCCTGGCACTCCCCTACAGTGGTGCATAGAACCTTCACAGGACCCAGAGCCTCTCCTCCCATTGATGACTGACTAGGCCATCCTCTGCTGTACATATGCTGCTGGAGCCACGAATCCTACCATGTGTACTCTTTGGTTGGTAGTTTAGTCCCTGGGAGCTCTGAGGGTACTAGTTAGTTCATATTGTGGTACATCTACACAATGGTGCATTACTCAGCTATTAAAAACAATGAATTTATAAAATTCTTAGGGAAATGGATGGATCTGGAGAATATCGTCCTCAGTGAGATAACTTAATCACAAAAGAACACACTTGGTACGTACTCTCTGATAAGTGGATATTAGCCCAGAAGCTCAGAATACCCAAAATACAATTTACAAACCACAAAAAAAAAAAAAAAACTCAAGAAGAAGGAAGACCAAAGTATGGATACTTCGTTCCTTTTTCAAAGGGGGAACAAAATACCCATGGAAGGAGTTGCAGAGACAAGCTATGGAGCAGAGACTAAAGGAAGGACAATCCAGAGACTGCTCCACCTGGGAATCCTTCCCATATTCAATCATCAAATCCAGACACTATTGTGGATGACAGCAAGTGCTGGCTGACAGGAGCCTGCTATAGCTGTCTTCTGAGAGGCTCTGACAGTACCTGACTAATAGAGAAATAGAGGCTCACAGCCATCCATTGGACTGAGTACAGGGTCCCCAATGAAGGAGCTAGAGAAAAGACCCAAGGAACTGAAGGGTTTGCAGCCCCATAGGACAAACAACACTATAGGGACCATTTTCATGCAAACTACCATATTCCACTTCCTGATCCCCATAGGCATATAGCCATATTTTAATGTAAAGATACATTCAGTACAGCTTCAAAGTCCCCATAGTCTATTACAGTCTCAACACTGTTTAAAAGTGCAAAGTCACATTGGAGACTCATGGCAATCCTTTAACTGTAAATCAAAATTAAAAAGCGGATCATATACTACCAATGTACAAAGGAACAGAATGCACATTTTCATAACAAAATAAAGGGAAGGGAGTAGAGAGAGAAAATACTGGACTACAACAAGAATGAGAAATAGCAGGGCAAAGTCCAAACTCTGCATCTTCATGTCTAATGTCAATATGCTCTTCAGATCCCCAACTCCTTTCAGCTTTGTAGACTACAACACATTTCTTTCTCTTGGGTTGGTTCCATTCCCTGTTAGAAGCTTCTTCGGCAGGTATCCTACTACTGTTCTGGCATCTCTAGCATTTTGAGGTCGCCAATGAAATCCAGGCTTCATTTATACAGCTTCATTCAATTGCCTGTCTGAGACTCCGGGCCACCATGCAGAGAGGTACACACCTGGCCTCCAAAGCTTTCCTAAATCATGGAACAAAATTCTACTACCCCCTTTCTCGTATCCTTGACTCTAAAGCCAGAACCATGTGACCAAAGATGCTAAGGTCTTCTGCTTACTGGAGCTGGAACTTGACCCCTTAATTCAAACACATTCTCACCAGCTTTCTATTGCCAATGGCCTCCTTCAGTGCTTAAACTTTTCTTCAATTACTTTTCACAAACTGGAAGGTTAGCTGGCTGAAGTCTTGCCCTGAGGTTACCTTTACTCCATTAAGCATCATGTCTTTCTTTAAACTTTTTACTTCCTTGAGTCCTGGACTTGGCTTCATCACATTTCCTGATGCTCTCTTTCTCATCAAACTGTACATTTTGTATTTTTCCTTGCTCAACTTGCTCCTCTTTGTTATAGATCTATATAAGAGTAAGCACTAATAGCCACTTGACAGAATCAATACTAGGCTATCTAAGCTAGTATCCTCTTTGATTAATCCAAAACTCTTCAATATAGCAAAGGCAGATTTTTTTTGGATGAGGGCAAAAAGTAGCCACATTCTTTGCCAAAATATAACAAGAAGAGTTTCCAGGCCACTTACTAATATTCTCCTTTGAAATCTCTCAGCACCACTGTCTTCCATGTTTTTACTAGTATGGCCAAATAAGTCTAAATCCTACTTAAACTGTTTAACTGCTTTTCTAATTATAAGTCTCAAAGTGCCCATTCTGCCAATAAGCAACATGGTCAGGCTTGTCACAGCAACACTCTGCTCCCTAATACCAACTTCTGTCTCAAAGACAGAAGAGACATCATGATCAAGGCAAGTCTTATATAAGAGAAAGCACTTAACTGGGTGTGAGTTTTAGTGTTTTGTTTTTGTTTTTTTCCTTTACCATCATGATAGGAAGCATGGTGTTATGCAGGCAGGCAGGGTACTGGAAAAGTAGTTTAGAGTTCTACATTTGGATTTTCAGGCAGCAAGAAGACAGAGACACTGGGCCTGGCTTGGACATTTAAAACCCTAAAGCTCACCTACAGTAACATACTTTCTCCAATAAGGCCATACCTACTCCAACAAGGCCATACTTCCCAATCCCTCCCAAGTAGTGCCACTCCCTAATGACTAAACATTCAAACATATGAGCCTATGGAGGGCATTCTACTTCAAGCCACCACATTCATACACCATTCCACCTATTGACTGCTACTTCTTCCCCGTATAATCATTAAGCTGTAGTTTGTAACTCTTGCAAGTTCATTTTGATTGCCAATCTTATTCTCAAAAAATCAACTCCTCCAATGATTTCCATTAGTGACAGAAATTACTATTTCTATATTACTTCAGAAATATGATTCTTGTATAATTTAACTGAAAACCAAATTATTATACTTCTTAAATTGGATAATAATTTTATTATTTTTTGCATGTTAACTATATTTTATTATTTACTTTTGTTTGAGATAAGTTCACTCACATGTATGCAGGGCTGAATTAAAACTCATTATGTAGCAAAAGATGACCTTGAACTTGTGATCATACTACCTTCACCTTCTTGGTTTAGAATCCCAAGCATGTACTCATATGCCCACTTCATGTTCGTCCATCTTCAGGTTGGCATTAATGCCCTATGTCTTTGTGAAGTGAGGCTGAACCTAATGGTAATTGGTAGAGTAAATTTCAGCATGCCTGAGGATCCTGGTTTCAACACTCTAGAAAGAAAAGGGAACACAGAAAAGAAGTTCCTGTGACACCAAGAATAGCTTGGGATTTTTTAATTACTTAAAATTTTATATAGTACACTATAAAATTGAGTTTTCTTAAATCACACTTTCTTCTATCTGCAATACTTCCTACCCAAAAATAAAAATTGAAAACAAAACAAAACATGCATTAGTACATTTGCATAATTCTGTCAACTAATGTGTCAATTAAATACATTTTTTAAACTTTTATTGGATTATGATGACAAAAGTTACATGCTTTCAATTTATCTGAATTTGTTAACATTTAAAAACATATTTTAAGTAAATAGAATTAAACCACATTCTTGTTTCCCTTTTGTACCCCCACTCCTCCCAGAAACCCCCTTCAATACCTATAATATCATTTTTGTCACATTCCTTAAAATTTATAAAATAATATAACAATACAAATAAGTATTATAAAAGTTGTTTGATATAAAACAACAATCAATTTAACAGTCTTATGTAGATGCTCGTCTACAGCAATAGTGAAAATACATTATTCTCAATATAAATTTTAAATAATTCCAAACATATTAACTGTATACTTCAAAATAATACATCACTACTGGTATTTTCCTAAATGAACATAAATATATAAAGTCTTTTTGTTTGTTTTGTATTTAGTAAGTTTAAAATCTTGGCTCTTACTGTGGTACAAGCCCAAAATAAGAACAATTTTTAGACATTGGATTTCATTGTAATAAGGCTATACTTCAATGACCCTCACATCACCAAAGGATTTTATCTCCATCATAGCTAAGCTGAGAGTTGATAGTTCTGCTGCACCAAGAAATGAATTGTAGGCTCAATTTTTGGATACAGACTTCCTGCTATGGTCAAAGCTATTTGACTTGAGTGAGTGACTTTATTCTCAAATACATTTTTAAAGCACTCATGAGCCAAAGAATTAAAACTTCCTCCAAAGTGCCCATGTGTTTGCATTAAAGGTGAAAAAAATCAAGATTGATTATCTTTCATCCAATATACAGACAGAAAAGCACAAACATTTAAAAGTCATAAGAAAAAGCCCCCTGCAAAGCCCTCTGTAGATCTGGCAAGTGAATTTGTTTCCTCCCGGCTGCCTACATACCTCCAGACCTCAATTACTGGCCGCAAAGGAATGATAAAGAAGAAAGCACCACACATGCACACATTAGTTTTTTAGAGTTAGTTCCCTGAAGCATATTCATGTGTACACTGCAACTGACCATGAAAACAGGAGCACAGGCCAGGGAGAGAGGTCAGCTAAGAAACGACGACCTCTGCTGCTGAGAACCTGACTTTAGATCCTCAGAACCAATTTTGTTTTAAATGGCCACTAATAAGAAGAGAGTAGATAGAGGGTTAGACAGAAATAGGAGAGATTAAAGGGGGAGGATGTATGAAATGTTCAAGAAAGAATAGGGAAGGAATTGACATAATTATAGTTTTTTCAACTTTTTTTAATTCTTTATTCTTTTCTTACAATCCAGTCTTTATCCCCCTTCCCGTCCTCTGACCATTCCTCATTCCATACCTCTTCCTCCTCATCCCCCAGTCTCCAAGAGGATATTTCCACCCCTCACCCCCCATCTTGGGGCCTCAAGTCTCTTGAGGGTTGGGTGCATCCTCTTTCACTGAGGCCAGACCAGGCAGTCATCTGTTGTATATGTGTCCGGGGATGGAGCGGGGAGGCAGAGCAGAGGAAGGGGCGTGGCTCATTTCAGATGGTGTATGCTGGGGGATTGGTGGCTTCGTGTCTGAGGGATCTCAGGGGTCCAGGTTAGTTGAGACTGCTGGTCTTCCTATGGGGTGTCACTTCTCCTCAGCTTCTTCTAGTTTTTCCCTAATTCAACCCCAGGGGTACATGGGATTGACCATGTTGGGCATAAATATCCCATTGGTTGGTATAAGTATCTGCATCAGACTCAGCTGCTTCATGGACCTCTCAGAAGGCAGTCATGCTAGGTTTCTGTTTGTAAGCATACCATACCACAATTTTTTAATTGAAAAACAAGATGATAAAAATAAACTAGAACATGAGCATAGTGATGCAGATCTGTTATCCCAGCAAAGGCAAGGTGAGAGGCAGAGACAGGTGCCTCCCTGGGAAATTTCAAACCATGTAGCTCAGCAACATGGCAAACCCCAGGCCATTGAGAGATTGTATCTTAAGCAAAAATGGGGAAGGAACCTGAGGGATAACAAGGAAGACCATCATCAGACCATGCACATCTACATACCTACACACACACACACACACACATACACATTTACATACACACATACAAATACACATACAAACACATATACACACATATATATGTTCATGCACATAGACACATCATGAAGAACACTAACATGAAGATAAATATTCTAAAGTTATTCTTCCTTTTTAACAGTATATTACATTTTTCATGAGATTATATGTTACTTAAAGGAAACTTATTTCATCATTTTTACATCAGAAATTTAAATTAGCAAAAGTTATAATTTCTTTTTTCTTTTTCTTTTTACTCCAGATTTTATTCCCCAGCCCTGGGCCACCCTCTGACTATTCCACATCCCATACCTCCTTCCCAGACCCCTGTCTTCACAAGGATGGCCCTACCCCCCACCCCAACCCACGAGACCTATAAACTCCCTGAGGCCTCCCTTCTATTGAGGGTTGGGTTCATCTTCTCTGATTGAACACAAACCCAGAAGTCCTCGGCTGTATATGTTTTGGAGACCTCACATATCAACTGGTATATGTTTCCTGTTTGGTAGTCCAGTGTTTGGAATATCTCAGGGGTCCAGATTAATTGAGATCACTGGTCCTCCTACAATGTTGCCCTCATCCTCAGCTTCTTTCCTCCTTTCCCTCATCCAAACACAGGGGTCAGCGCTCCTGTCCATTGGTTGGGTGCAAATATATGCATCTGATTCTTTCAGCTGTTTGTTGAGTTTTCCAGAGTGCAGTCATGCTGTACTTTTTGTGAGCGCTCCATAGCCTCTGTAATAGTGTAAGGCCTTGGGACCTCCCCTTGAGCTGAATCCCACTTTGGGCCTGTTGCTGGACCTTCTTTTCCTAAGGTTCCTCTCCATTTCCATCCCTGTAGTTTTCAGACAGGAACAATTATGGGTTAGAGTTTTGACTGTGGGATGACAACCCCATCCCTCACTTGATGTCCTGTCTTCCTGCTGGAGGTGGGCTGTATAAGTTCCCTCTCCCTACTGTTAGGCATTCCATCTAAGGTCCCTCCCTTTGAGTCCTAAAAGTCTCTCACCTCCCAAGTCTCTGGTGCTTTCTGCATGGTTCCCCCAACCTCCTACCTCCTGTAGTTGCCTGTTTCCATTCTTTCTGCTGGCCTTCAGAGCTTCAGTCATTTTCTCTCACCCAATACCAGATCAGGTTCTGCTCTCCATTCCCACCTCCCCCAAACCTCCCTCCTCCCATCCACTTCCCCCCCCCCAGGTCCCTCTCAAACACAAAACGATATCTGTGGATTAAAATCATGTGGGCTTTTACTTGTTTTATTTTTAAATTTGATGAGCTATAAAAATAACTAGCCACTGCATTTTAACTAAAAATTGAGAAAGTGAGAAAGAGAAGGGAGATTGAGGGAATGGGAGAGGGAGAGAGAAAGAAGAAGGAGGGAGGGAGAGGGGGGAAAGAGAGAGGGAAGAGAGGAGGGAGAGCAAGATGGAGAGGGAGAGAGGGAGATTGGAATATTTGCTCTCAAAAAGAACAAGTAAATATCCAAAAATACTGAGATTTTGTTTTCTGCCATAAAAGATAAGACAGCATTTAATTTCTCTCCCCCACAAATTTTACAGGTTCTTCAGTTCAAAAGGAAATTACACATCACATTAGGTGCTTTCTTTTAACTATATAAGGCAGTTAGATTTTACTGCAAAAAAAAATTAATGTGAAAGTAGAAAAGTCACGGAAAACACTTTTTATAGCTGACTTGGCAGAGCATTACATCACAGTTTGATTAATGTGCCTCATTAACATTTAACTGTCTTAAGAGAAATATTTTTCTTGTTTACAGCCTACTTTTCTTCCTTATTCCAAGCTTAATTTAATGCAAAATCTCCCACCAATATAATTGTTAATGCTTGAGATTTTTGTTTCTGTTCACAAAGCATGAGATACGTTTTTATGTGCTGTGTTCTATATGTGTTGAAGCAGCAATAACACTTCTCACAACCTTGCAAAAATAAAACCTATGCTAGTGTGGTGATTTCAACAAGGAAAATTCTAGATTTAATTAATTGCAAAGAGCTAGTCTTCCAAAGACTAAGTAGGGATTTTATTTAAGTCCAACTCAGCAAAGAAAATTGAGTTCTTAATTGTTCTTTGCTGTCTGTCTTTTAGATTTCTAATGAGTTCGTTTTATTATCTGTAACAAAATTTTACTGGAAACAATTTTCTGATTGACTTGCATCTATGACATATGAATCATAAAAGTCTAAAAGTCAACTAATACTATTTTATTGTACTCTGCACTGAGCATATTGCAATTTTTATCACCAATGTATATATGAAAGGTGATTCCTAAACATATACTTCCATAGGTTAGTCAGATTCAAATCAGGTTTAAGTATACAAGAAGAGTATATTGCTTAATAAAAATTAGATTTTTATTTTCATTTTGGTTATAAAGATGAAAGTTTAGAATAAAAAGTGAGATATGCAGATTCTAGAATTATGAGAATTTCTTAGAAAGGGTTTATTGTTAATAAAAAAAAAACTAGCTGTAGACTTTATCTTCCTAACAAAATAATCAATTCATTTTTAAAATTCACACTGTACTTCACTGAAGGCTTACAGTACATAAGATTTGTTTTCTCTTCAGAATAGTAAAACACTCTAGCATGTTAAATACTGTCTTGGTGATGATATAATGACTCACACAAATTTTGTAATTATGAGGAAGCATACATCTCAGTAAACACTCCATTTATTTCAGGTTTTTAACTGTAAAATATACATTAAAATCATATTTGAGATGAGTTGATATTTCTTTAATCATAAGAAAAGGAAAGTGTTTTATAACATCTGAATCACCAAAACTTTGACAATTTTATAGATAATAAAGTGTTATTTTTGGAGATGTATAATAGTAGAGATCTTTTTATTTCCATCTTCTATTCAATGTTTATATGTAAAGTTATTATAATAAATATAATAATAATGTTGTGATTTAAAATCAAGTAGATGTGTTATTTTATCTAATTTATTTATAAATTTTACTTTGAATTTTAACATTTTACATGTGCATGCTTATGTGCATGCAAACTTATACTCTGGCCAGTCTGGGGTGCTCTGACGACAGCTTGTGGGAGTTCATGTTTTTCTTCCAACAAGTGGATCCCAGGCATTGAAACTACCTTGCAGCAAGAGTAGTTACCTTCAAGCAATCTGCTGATATTTATTTTAAATTGTAGAAAAATTTTAATCTAGCAACATGGCTGCTCTGATTACTTCCAAAGACTTTCTAGGTCTCTTCAATCTGGTCAGAATATAAACATGCCCTTAACACACACCTTTAATTCCTCTGGCTGAAATCCTTAGTACACACCTTTAATTTCAAACAATGAAGTCTAACTGAGGGCCAAACAAAGTGTGACAAATCAGATAAAGATATTACAGAATGAGTCAGAGATAGGATATGCCCAGTCTCTAGAAGGAAGCTATTTACAAGCAGTGCAGAAAGAGAATTGAGTTCCAGTGAATTGGGAGTTGAATGAGATGGCAGGCAGTGCAGTGTACTACAGTGCAGTGGAATTGAATTCCTTTGTGAACTCATGCAGTTTGATATAGATCAGCAGAGGCAATTGAAGCCAGAGAATGAGAAGGAACATAGTAGATTAGAACAGATTGCCAGAGTTAGTTTGGGGCCAAGCAGAGCAATTCAGTCAGAAGCTGAGAGAAGCCAGATTGAATCAGTCAGCTTGGAGAGGGGTTTTAGCCAGAAGAACTGAGTTGAACCAGCCAGCCCGAGTTCTGAAAGAACTAGAAAGGGTGAGCATACTCAGCAGTAAACCTCTAAGACAACAATTATGTCAACTGAATAAAAGTTGCTTTTACATTAAATATTGTAAGGAACACAAAGGTAGAGATGCTCACAAAAGGAAATCCTTTTAATTTTAATCAAATTGTATTATTTCCAGAGTGAGCTTGGAATTTTAGCAGAAATGTTCCTTGACTTTCTGTGGATAGAGGAAGAGCTGATTCTCATGAATGTGAAGGCAAATATATAGCAACTGTCCTTTCTAGTGGTGATTTTCTAAGCCCAAGGAACTCTTGGTTGGTGTTTTATATATCAATGTTTTGGGGGCACAGCATGCCTGAGCTGCTGAGTTTTATCCTGTTGTGCCACATACTTAATTAAAAATAGATTTCCTGGATGGACAGAGATATTCGATGGGGTTTCATGTAGCCTGGGGAGTCAGGCATGAGACTGGAGAGGTTCATTTAGAACAAGCTAAAGGCTTTGTTAATTGTGACAGGGTCATTTCATAATCTGGAGAGAACTTATTACCAGAGCAGCATTCAGCATTCTCTGAAGAAGTCCCAGCTGATAATGTTATTCTTATCCCACTTCTCATCTCTTCATCAGGACTGAGAGATTTCTTTCTTGCTGCCGTATTTGATACTATGGCTTTTACCAGATCATGAGAACGTAAGCCATATTCCATGCTCTGAATTTTTAGAAACATTTCATTGTGGGCTGTGTGAAAGAAAACTCTTCATCTCTGGGTCAAGTCTTGGGAAACACAGATGAGCATCAGTTTAAAGTGAAGGCATTTGTGAAGTCTTCAGGACTAACAAAGGTCCTCTAGTGATAGCAACAGAGCTAGCCACACTGTGAAGCTTCCTGAGCCTCCATCTCTGTGGAACATGAAAGGTAACGCTGACTCTAAGAAGCTTTGACCTCCAGCCTACCACCACCTGCTCACACAGCTCTGTCCATTCTGCTCTGCCCTTACTAATACACAAAGTCTTGCTTTTTTTCCCCTAAACTCCTTTTTCATCCTATTTGGAAAGACTGAAATGCAACTTTTAAGTGTAAAACAAAAGAATAACTTCCTGCAGAGACTAAGGGACTTATAATATTTTGTTATTATTTTTGAAAATCTCCCTTATTATTTTATACATTCATACCACGGGGGAACCAAAATAATGGAAAATAAAATATTAACTGCAGTTTGTGTTTTTATGTTTTATTGCATTTTATTTGTATATGGGGGGGGGAGGTGCACACACATGTTCGTCACATGAATTTGGAATTCAGAGAACAAGCTGTTGGTGTTACTTCTCTCATTCCACCAGGAGGCTCCAGGGTTCAAACTCAGATTGTGAGGCTTGGTGGCAAGGATCTTTATCCATTAAGTCACTTCTTCTTCTTCTTTTTTTTTTTTTTTTTTTTGGTTTCATTTCTTTTTATTTTCTATATAAATTCTTTCTGGGACTTCTAAACCTTAGACAATTAAGAATTAAATACTTTAGTATCATTTTACATAGATTATGCTTTATGTAAAAGTAATTAATTCATTTTAGAGGAAAAAATATTTTAGCCATGCAGTGGTGGCACATGCCTTTAATCCCAGCACTTCGAAGGCAGAGGCAGGCAGATTTCTGAGTTCAAGGCCAGCCTGGTCTACAGAGTGAGTTCCAGGACAGCCAGGGCTATACAGAGAAACCCTGTCTCTGAAAAACAAAATGAAATAAAAAAAAAGTATTTTAGGGGTTTTTTTTTTTGTCCATTAATTAGGTGTGCAAGTTCATAAAAAGAAGGACAACATGCCTATTTTGAACACTGGAATTGATATTCAGCAGGCATTGGGAATAGAAGAAAATATTAATGTGAGGACTTAAGTATTAAATCTTACATACTACACACACATACATACACACACATACACACACACACACACACACACACACACACAAAACCCTACCTTATTTATATTAAATTCTCAAATTCACTCCTGTGATCAGGCTGCTGTTCAAAATATGGGCTTTCAGTATGCACAGGATCCTCACCTGAGATCTCACTACGCACATGATTAAGATTCCTACAAAAGTTCTACTCTGAAGACCTGGAACATAGATAAGAAATCTGTAATTTTACAAGCTCTTCTGTTGACCTCAAGGAACTCAAGAATTGTAAATTTCTTGTTTAGAGGAAAGAACTACTCTTGAGTTCTCACTGATCACCACTTCTTTTAATAAAAACAATGAACTCTGGTTTGTTGTTGTTGTTGTTGTTGTTGTTTGATTTTTTTTTGTTTTTTTGGGGTTTTTTGGTTTGTTTTTGCATTTATACAATTAGCCTAGTAACATCCTTGTGCCTTCAGTGGATATGGAGATTTAAGTAGAGAACTAAAACAAGGTTAGGTTGTCAATGAAAGAAATAACATCATGACATAGCTCAATCATTTACCAATGAAAGAAAATTTCTCAAACATAGTTGGCTTTGTTCTTGTCATGTTTGTAGGCCAGTTGGGAAGGTTTTGTCCTCTAGCTCTGACCATGGGTATATGCAATTTACAAAGCAATATATAGAGTGGTAAGTCCTTTGAGTAATCCTTCTGGGCCACTGAGGTGGATGTTGTTTTCGACTTGCTTTTGCATCCTATTGACAAACAGACTGAGTTCTCCATTTGTTGTCAGACAAATAATATGTACCATATGCTGGGAAGCAAACAATTCTAGAAGTTATTTGGGCTTGACCTTGAATTATTCACTTTGAATTAACTGACCTTGAAGGTACATGCTATATAATAATTTAGGAATAAAAAGGAGAGAGAAAGAGAGAGACTGAAAGACTGAGAGACAGAGAGAGGCAGTGGTTGGGTCAGATTTACATTATATTCCTCAGATATTACCTTTAGCACTTTAAGCTTTATATTTATACATCATCAGGCATTAACTCAAATCATTTCTGGAGCCACAAAAAAAATAATAATCAATTGTTTCCCTGAAGGGAAAAAAAACATTTCTCTCTAATATTCAGGGGAGAAAACTTTTCACATTTCTTTATTTTAAACAAATAAGCAAAAATTCAATCTTAACTGTGAACAGGATTTTGAGAATAAAGCCCAGGTAGCAATATCCAAATGTAGGACTATCGGATCCCCTGGATCAGGCAGAGCCTGGTGCATTTTAGAAACAACCCTCTGTTCCCAAAAACACACTGGTTTGTTTGTAACTGAAGTAATAGTCTAAACCAATAAGGTCAACATCAGCAATGCTACTGTTTGCTGGACAAATAATGGGACAAGGAATTTGTTTTTTCAGGGTAAATGTTCCACGCCTGGTGTTCAGTACTCTGAGGCTGAGTCCTATGTGCAGATCTATTTCTTCTCCTGGGCACTGGAAAAGTGAGGCACTGTGTGCACTATAAAATCATATGCTCTAAACCTCAGAAATTTAGTTGGAACTGAATCCATTGAAGAAGCAAGCATTCACATTATCTCCAGGACCATGGAATGACATCAGACTTTCAGAGGCTGGTACCTCCTTCCTGGAGTGCCCCACTTTTCTTTCTGCGACTGTAATGAAATGCTGTCACCAAAAGCAACTTATTGGGAAAAAGAGATTATTTTATGTTATGCTGTGAGGTAATATTCCAGCATTGAGGAAAATAGAGTTAGGAACTCAAACCAGAAAGCTGAGGGCAGGAATCCTGAACTCTGGGAAATATTATCTCTGACCACGGAAGCTACTCACACCCAAGGAATTAGAGCAGATATGAAGGAAGCTTGCATGCTTGCTCACTCACAAGCCATGTATAGTTATATTTCTTATACAACCCAGGACCACGTGGTTAGGCAAATGGTACAACCCACAGTAGGCTTTATCCTTCTACATCAACTAATAATTAAGATAATCCCCCACAGGCATTCACAGAGGCCAGTCTGAGCTAGAGAGTTCCTCAAATAAGGCATTCTTTTCATTTGACTCTAGGGCTGTCAGATTGAGACCGCAAACCAGGATATTAGTTAAGTAAGAAAATAACAGCTACTACCTTATTTTTTTTCATAAGCTATTATTTCTATTTAGTTCTTATGTACGATTTTTTTTGCAATGTATATCTAAGCACAACATACCTGCCTGGTAGCTGTAGATGCTAGGAGAGGGTATTAGATTTTCCAGATCTAGAGTTATGGATGGTTTTGAGTCATATGTAGATGCTAGAAATTGGAGCTTGGTCCTCTAGAAGAACAGCCAATGTTTTTGATAGCTGAGTCATCTCTAATCCTATGATCTATAAAGTGAGTCAGAGAGAAGTAAGTCCTTTATTTTTCTTTTTCTGTTTGATTTTTTGATATTCTGAGGATAGCTTTTACAAGTACAATATATTGGATATAGGTATTCTTCATATGAAGTTTTTACTCTCAGCTTATGAGGACAGTATCCAGCATATCCTCACTTCCAGACTCTGCTGTTGCTGATGCAGAGTACACCCGATCACCATATGGACCTCTGTTGAAAGTGATAGCACTTATCTTGCAGTGTTCAGTACTTTTATCTTAACATCAGCATGTTAATTATTATATACCTGGATCTTAATTTCATTGTGTTCATATTTACACTACTTAGAATTTTTTGAATGTTTGTATTGATGTCTCTTATCAAATTTGGAAGGTATACAGCCATGAGCTCTTCCTTCCATCCTTCTCATTCTGACCCCTTTTCTCAGTGTGAATATATTAATACATTTAGTGGTGGCCACATTTGTCTCAGGCTCAGTTTATTTACCTTTTTCTCTAACTACAAAAATTCTATTGGACCAGTTTATGTTCGCTGTTTTTGCGTTCCCTCTACGATTTTATTTGGTTGTTACACATTTGAATTGCATAACTTTGAAATGTTTTTCTTAATGACTTCTCTGTAAATACTCATTTTTAATAAAATATTGGTATCCTTACTTCCCTTAGTACTTTAGACTGGTCTTCTTTAAACTGTTTGTATCATGATATACAGGCTTATGAGCTATTTGTTTACTTGCTTTAAATCCTTCAGCCTGACTACTTAGGAGTCATACTTGGGTCAATATAACCTAATTATTTACCAATGATTGATCTTCATCTTCTCAGCTGTTTACTATTTTACCCTTTTCCATGGATGTGTATGTAATTTAGAAGCTCCTATATTAGCTTATCAGCCAACAACTACAAGAGAGTTTTCCTATTCCATGTAACCTAACTTCCTTGGACCTCCCTGAGTCAGAATATTTCCTCTTTCAATTAATCGTTGCTAAAAGGTTATGCTTAACTAGTGCCTATGCAGTACTGCTCTTTTGCTAATGGATTTGTATATGACTTGGGAGTTCTTCAAGTCTATCCTGTGTTCTGCTTTTCAGTAGAAACAACTTGTCATTTGGACATAACCTTTATTATCCTCAGAATGACTTTAACAATAAGACTCACAATCATTCCTTCCAAATTCTGTGTGTTTATCTTCTGATGTGTCAACTCTTTCACATACTAAAGTTGTGAGTATTCTCTTGTACCAAAATTTCTATTGTTTCTGGTGATACTTTTAGGAAATAATTTTCCATTAACTATTCTAAATAGAATGTCTCTTCAGATCTGTTTACCTCTTGGATCAGAATCTCCCTCTCTCTCATATAGACAGAATCATCTACCATTGTCAAGAGCCAAAGATGGTGGAACAAAAGGCGTGTCACACAGTACCACATCAGTGTTCTCTGCATCATCGTCAGTTAACTAATTCTTGGTTTTCTTAGCTTGCTCAGTCCACTGTGAAATCTCTGTTTTACATACTGAATTAGAAGCCATCAGATCATAGCATTCTCTCTTTGGTTTAAGACTTTATCCTTTCAATTGTGGCCTGGGAAAAATATGAGAAAGTTTCCTTTCAGCTGCATTTCCAACTCAGCAATTATGTGGAAGAAGGATGAGAAATAGCAGCATGTTCCATTTCCTAGGTAAATCTGTAGTCTCTGATGTGGACCTAGGTTGGGAAATATTGTCTTAGATATCAGACAATTAGATACTGTCCTAGGTACAACCAGATTAGAAGTTTCAGAGTAGTTTTCTTAAGATAGATCTTAAATAATGGAAGGAGCAATTCTGTCATAATTGCCAAACTCTCACTAGTTATAGTTATAGTAGAATTCTTTCTATATACATTTCTTCATTTGCTGAATGCTATTAAGACAATATGCAGAAACTTTGTATTTATTATGTTTTATGAATTTCTCTGAGTTGTTACTGGTTAAGGACTACTTTCTTCTCCATTTCAGAATCATTTTCTAAATCTTAATCATTTGCCATCTTACTCTTATTTTTAAAGTGTTTAAATTGGATTATTTTAATCCATGATTGTGTAGAGGTCAGAGGAATAGTTGACAGAGTTCAACTTCATTCTCTCCTTCCTTCATGTGTGACGCATGGATCAAGCTCAGATGTGCGTGCACACATACTCACATATACAAACACACATGCAGCACCAACAAGCATGCTGTCAGTGGGTAGTTGATAGTGTAGCTCCTTCAGGCTCAAGAACCAGGCATGTCCCAATGGCTACTCAAATATAAAGTGAAAATATTTAATATCTTGCAGCAAAGGTAGTCAGGTACTTCACCCTCACTCAGGGACTTCAAAAAAAACTATATGACTTGGTCAGATATAGTCTACTAATTTGATTACTAATATCATTCCCAAAAACCCTTACAGAAGCACTCAGAATATTATTGGTCAATATCTGCACAGTTGGCTATCATCTCAGTCAAGTTAAGATGTAAAATTAGCACAAGACAAAAAGAATCAGTTTTTAGTTTTTAGAGGATGCACAGAGGAAAGAGCAACATGATATGTTTTTTTTTTTTCATTAATCACTAACTGGATGTCTATATGTAGAAGAATGCAAATAGATCCATATTTATCACTGTGCACAAAACTCCAGTCCAAGTGGATCAAAGACCTCAAAATAAAGTCACATACATTAAATTTAATAGAAGATATAGTAGAGAATAACCTTGAACGGAGACACCTTTCTGAACAGAACCCCTATAGCTCAGCCACTAAGATCAACAATTAATAAATGGGACCTCATGAAACTGAAAAGCTTCTATAAGGCCAAGGACACTGTCAATAGACAAAATGGCATCCTGCAGAATGAGAAAAGATCTTCACTAACTCTATGTCTGACAGCTAATATCCAAAATATATAAAGAGCTCAAGAAGTTGGACTCCAACAGACCAAATAACCCAATTTAAAAATGGGAGTACAGAGCCAAACAAAGGGTTTTCAGCAGAGGAATCTCTAATGGTGGAGAAATGCTTAAAGAAACATTCACCATGCTTAGTCATCAGGGAAATGCAAATCAGATGACAATGAGTTTCCATCTTACATCCATCAGAATGGTTAAGATCAAAATCTCAAGAGATAGCTTATGCTGACAAGCATGTGGAACAAGGGGAACATTCCTCCTTTGCTGGTGGGAGTGCAACAAGATGTTTCTAAATTTCTTTAGCAAATCAGGTGAGTAGTGCTAAATTTCACTTAATAGGAGGACCACATAAAGTAAGCCTTTCATTTGGTATGATGTTCAGCACAACGTCTATATTCAAGGCTTACAAAGCAGTGAAAGTCAGGAGTAAAACTATGGTTTCGTATGAGTTTAATGAGTGAAGCCTGCAGCATGGTCAGCACTCAAAAGACTGAGGCAGCAAGATTTCTCTGAGTTTAGGGCAGGCTGTGCTGCACAATGAGTTCCAGGACAGCCAAGATTATGTTACAGGACCCTGTCTTCAGAGAAAGAAAGGGCAGTGGAAGGAGGAGAAAAAACTACAGATTTAGCCATTTATGTTAGGAGACAATTTTGTTATTGTTTTTTTATTGTCCTTAATATGGCTATCATATTGGGATCAACTGAGTCTTTGGCTACCCCTTAGAATTTCACTTTGACAATGGCTTTAGGCCAATCAGTCTCTCTAGCCTTTATGGGAAAAGCCACACATGCAATAAGGAGCCGTAAGAAAACCCAGGTCTAGTACCTCATCCTCAACTCCCACTTCACCCTCAATGTCATAAAACTAAGTCATATTGACAAAGAAAACAGTAGAACTGCCTGTCACATTTAATTCCATGCAGGCTAACAACTCTGATTTTTATGTAGTATTTTGTTTTGGAAAATTGGCAAACAACGTGCATGGAAACCTCTCAATGAGAAGTAAGTTCTGGCACTGATTTCCAGTGATGCAGCTTGGAAAAGTGTCATTTAATTCTGATTTATCTTGACTAGTTATTCTTCCCTTTTCAAAATCATGAGCAAGTAAGAATACTATTTGAGATTTTAGCACTTAAATGCTCAGAAAAAAATAGCTTTTTGTCCAAGAGTTGTGGTCAGAAAGATAAACTGACCAAATTTCACATAGTCTAAGGTGATTCACACTAAAGCTCATTAAACAAGAAACCATGATATTTTTTTCTCCATTTCTTTTTCACAAAATGTGTAACACTGAAGTCAATCAAGATGCATCTTAAGGAAAAAATGAAAATTCTCCATGTAACCTAAGAGTGTACATTAGGGAGAGGAGAGATGGCTCAGCAGTTAAGAGCACTGGCTACTCTTCCAGTGGATCTAGATTCAATTCCCAGCACCCACATGGCAGTTCACAACTGTCCTTACTTAACTCTAGATCCAGGGAATCTGACATCCTCACACAGGCATATATGTAGGCAAAACAGTAATAAACATCAATAAAAGTAAGTTGTTTCTTTTTAAAAAAAAAAAAAAGAACTGAATAATGAATCTGTAAAAAAAAAAAAAAAAAAAGAAAGAAAGAAAGAAAGAAAGAAAGAAAGAAAGAAAGAAAGAAAGGAAATGATTGGCCCTAATTGTAGATTTTGAGGTTTGTATGACTCAAGAATTTTAAAATAAAAATGATTTCCAAAAGCTTCTATAGATCAAAAATTTTAAAAGAAATATTGTTTCCAAAGGTAGGAAATGGTGCATGCAATCCTTTTGATATGGCGGCTTTTACAGGCCATGCAAAATCTGCTGAACTGGTCATATCCTCCATCATAACTTGAAGACAGTGCAGACAATAGGCAAACAGAAGAGCAAGCTAGATCTCAGAAAACTTCATGTATAGCAACATGCATTGGGAAGGGCTTTGTCTACAGGTCACTGTCCACTTTTGAAATGGCTGAACTTTGTGTTAAATTTCTCATTCTATTTTACCTAACATTCTTCTTAGTATTTTACCCTTAACTTGACATGTAATAACATTGATAATTTATTTTGTGCCATCACTAATGACTAACAATACTTGAATTCTAAATTTAGTATTTTTATTACATAAACTTATAGTTGGGAAAACTCATGAAAAATATAATTTTATTTTAGAATATATTGGATCTTTTATCTATATGAAAGTGATAAATTCAAAGGATTTAGTGGTCTAGTTTAGACTGAATATGACATACAATTTCTTTTTCAAGCTTTTGCTGTCAAAATAAAGCTTTTCTAACAGATGTTACAAATATAAGAAAAGGTGGAAAGAAAGGTTAGCATATGCTGTTGGATTCGTTTAAATCTGTAAATAATCTTTAAATAATTAGATGTTGTCACTGGAAGTTTTATAAGCACACATACTTTGTCATTATGTGATTGGCTCTTAGACCTGAAAAGGTGAAAAGACCTTTATCAGCTGAGAGGAGAGTCGACCATCACTGAAGGTGACTTTGCAGTGTGTGAAAACATTTCATCAATAATGGAGAAATGAATCCATTGTCACCCATAACCATTATGAAGCAAAGGTCTAAATACAGACTATCAAGAATCTCACCAGAGGACACTGTTCATATGGGAACTGCTAGCATCAAAAATTCGTGGCCTTTGTGTCTTGTTTTAAATAACTGCTTACCTACAAGTCTCCTAATCGTATATACAAATTTGAATTTTTCAAAACTCTACAAAGAACACTGTATCCTTATGAGATTGAAGATTAATGACAATTAGATTACTTGGTTCTCAGAAGATTTCTGAAATTTAATACTCCAGTGTGTTGCAGGATAAACCTAAGATTTATTTCTCAGATTTTAGAGTTAATGTCATTTTATATTGTCTACCTGCAAGATTAATTAATTATTCTTATTTCATATCTATCTAGAGATGGCAATATTGAATGCTAATTCAAAAGTCTAGTTGTTGCCAAGTAAAACTTAAACTGTTTTTTTCCATAGGGTTTTCTTGAAGGGCAATCTTAAATAATGTCTTATTGGATGAAGACAGATGCTTTCAGCTAGTAAACATTTTATATTTGGAATATTGTTTTTCCAGATTTCCAGATCTTCCAGAATTTGTTAACTTTCCTCCCATGTTTGCTTTCCTTCTTGAACATAAGCTGCTTTTGTTCCTCTGTGATTTTCCCAAGAACCTTAAATTCTATGATAGATTATCTCTGCTTGTTTTCACTCCCTTAAAGTTCTTAATTTCCTTTATTTCTTTTACTGGAATACTGATTAGGAATGAGAAGCCAACCCAAACTAATGCAGATAGAGAAAAATTTGGCCTGTAGTCTCTTTACCTCACTGGTTGCTTTCTTACTTCCACCTCTGCTTACATCTGACATTCATGTTCATTTTCTGAAGATGAGCTTGGATCTCTCAACTCTTTCTCTTCCCAATGTGGCTACATTGAGTAACTCTCTGCTGTTCAACATCACTTGCTCTTTTTAATTGGCATATGGAGACAGGTGGCCAAGCTTACCTGCTGAAACTAAAGTAGTAAAATGAGGACCTCCTTGTTCTATTATTCAAGCCCTATGGGTCTGGCTTTAATGTTCTATCTTATTTCAAATATATCATGTTCCTACCTCATAAAACTTATGCTTCAAGGAAAAATACATTTCCTAGACTCTAATATAATCATTTAGGAGAAAGGCCTATATTTCTTTTGATCATAAAAGACATATAAAGAGTTTGGGTACTCTAAATATTGCTATTTGGTTGTCTTTTTCATTATTTCCTCATCTCATACTCTAAGCATAGATTTGGAATTTACTTCTGAAGCTGAAGAGCATGCATCACACATGTACTTGCTACGACTATAAGATACTGAGGGAATATAAAGATGAATATCGGCTCGGACTTGAACATATAAGCTTCTGTTTGTTATATCATCCTCAATCAAAATCTGTCTCAGCTTAGGTAAAATAAAATCAATGGTAGTACTTCCCATATGGATTTTTAGTGAGGATCGTTCAAAAAATATTTTTTGAAGTGGTTAGTCCAGTTCCCAGTCATATGAAGCGTGTAAAGAATATCAGTTTGTCTATCAACTAATTTCAAAAAAGGGGAAATGAAAAATAGACCTTCTCTGTTTCTAGTATGTGCTGCATTGTATGCAAGTCTTTTCTCATGTGTAACATTATTTATTCTTTCTATTAACAACCTTCGGAAATGTGAGGACTAAGTCATATTTTTATTTTTAATTTTTAGCTTGGAAATAAAGAAAATCTTATAACCCCTGACAGGTAAAGCACGAAATAAACTCATAAATGTTAATAGCAGAACAACTCACATCCATCTGCCTGTCACCCTAGGTCGAAGCCAATGGAAGAACAGATGTGAATTAAAAAGGAATGGGCAGATCTCAAAGCTACAAGCATAACTTCTGTTTACTTGTTGCTTAGCTTAGGCTAAGCCCTATACTAAGCACCCTCCTTCTTTCCCTGCTATTGGGGTAGTGGCAGTTGGAACTGGATTCTAGCTGCTCTGATGCAATTCTTCCATCCATTAGGAATAACAACAAATATCCGTGGTCCCTCTCTAATTCCTCTCTATGGAAGAGGGGGTCTAAAGACTCAAGATCCTAACTAGGACTTGCTATTGCAGTATCAAACCTTTGTTTCAGTGGTAGGTAAGTCTACCTTTCATGTGTCTGTGAGAAAAGGCACTCTGTTGTACCCACCAGGCTTAGAATCCAGAACCATGATGTCACGAAGCAGATGCTTCAGCCATGATCTAGAACATGGAGTTATAATGAGAGGGGTCAACAGTGGATCTGATAACCAGTTCCCATGGTAGCTAAAGAAGCAATAACCTGCTCACATGGTTCCCCAGAACGAAGAGGTACATTCCTTCTTCCTGTACATTTTCTGGTCAGGGATCCTCAAAATTCCCATGATTTCATGTTCAATCTAATACTATTTTAATAAATTATTCCTTTGCTCATATCACAGTAATGGCTGACACAAAGAACATCAAAGTTAGATGAGCTCAAAGCATCTCTGTGGGATAATTGAATTGAGCAGTCTTAGTCTTATTCAGTAATTTTCCCATATAATTCTCTCTTCATGTTCACAGCAAAAAAAAAAAAAAAAAAAAAAAAAAATCTTTAGTCACAATTTGGTTTCATCCTATTGAATGACTCATAATGATGTGTTGATGTGAAACTACTGATCACCAGCATGATCTCCTTTGTCAAATTAAGTAATAAATTTGCCTTCTTGCTGCTTGACAGTAGTACCAGGAATCCATCTCAGAATCAGAGAAACTCAAGTTCAGCGTAAGACTTTCTACTATATTTGTTACTTAATGCAAATCAGCAAGACAGCCCAATATTTTCTATCAGTGACTTTAAGATATATAAGAATAAGTTCATACTATATATTGTCAGAGAGCTTTAAGACATCATCAATCTTTAAAAATCATTCCCCTAAATTTATTCCAGTGCTCCCATGGCGCTGTAAAACATCCATTTTCAGATTCACAGCATTTTAAAAGGTTCCAAGAGTTAAAGCTTTAGAAGGTTTTAAAATGTTTTATTGATCTAAAACTCCTGTTCAGAGGTCTACGTTATGCTTCCCAGTTCCAATCACGTTGTCTGCAGTAATCTATAGCCTTCTGTCTACAGTACTTTAGACTGTGAAGTCCGACTGTGAAGTCCGACATTGTCCGCTACACTTAGTACACTTAGTATTTTCATGTATTCTATCCTTTTATGTGGCTGTTCATAGCTAAGGACCAGGATTAACTAAATAGGTGAAAAATGTCATTTTTGAAACTACATTTTCTTTTATTTATTTGTTTTTTATGTAAGGTAGATAACATAAACTTCCTATTCCAATGTGGTATTAACAAAAGTCTTCATTTGCTACAAAGACTCAATTTCTATTAAATTTTATTTAATCAGGAAGAGTATTCATGTATGTGTAAGTATATGTGTAGCATACTTGCATGCGTGTGTGTGTGTGTGTGTGTGTGTGTGTGTGTTTATGTGTGTGTATACACGTGTCAGTTCTCTCTTCTCATCATAGGATCTGAGGATAAAATTCAGGTTGGTCAGGTTTGAACAGCAAAATCGTTAACCTGCCAAGTCATTTTACTACCACGAATTAACTTTTTTAGCTTCTATACGTAATAGATACCAATTAATTTCATATTAAAAAATTAAAACTGAGTTTGAACATATTACTTTATATATATATAAAGTTATTACTATATATATTTTTTATTTACACACACATATGGACAAGATACATGGTTCAGTGGTTAAAAGCACTGGCTGCTCTTTCAGAGAACTTGAATTCAACCTCCAGCACCCATACAGAAGCTCACAACCATCTGTAATGCTACTTTATAGGAATCCATACTCTCTTATGATGTCCATGGGTACTGCACATGCATGGTACATAGACATATATGCCTCCAAAACACCCAGACACATAAAATTAAAAATAAATATCTTTGTAAAATAAAAAAATCTTTGTAGAAAAATCATCAATTGAGAAAATGATCACCCTTCAATTCACAAACCACATGAAACTCAAGAAGAAGGAAGCCAAAGTGTGGATAAAGAGACAGTGTGGAGCAGAGACTGAAGGAATGACAATCCAGAGAGTGCCCCACCTGGGGATCCATCCCATATACAATCACCAAACCCAGACACTATTATGGATGCCAACAAGTGTTTGCTGACAGAAACCTGTTATAGCTGTCTCCTGAAAGTCTCTGCCAGTGCTTGACAAAGACAGAGGTGGAGGCTCGCAGCCAACCATTGGACTAAGCACAGGATCCCCAATGGAGAAGATAGAGAAAGGACCCAAGGAGCTGAAGGGGTTTGCAGCCCCATGGGAGGAACAGCAATATGAACTAACCAGTAACCCCAGAGCTCCCAGGGACTAAACCACCAACCAAAGAGTACACATGGTGGGACTCATGGCTCCAGATGCATATGTAGCAGAGGATGGCCTAGTCAGTCATCAATGAGAGGAGAGGCCCTTGGACCTGTGAAGGTTCTATGTACCAGTGTAGGGGAATGCCAGGGCCAGGAAATGGGAGTGGGTAGGTTGGTGAGCAGGAGAAGGGGGAGGGGATGGGGAGTTTTTTCGAAGGGGAAACCAGGAAAGAGTATAACATTTGAAATGTAAATAAATAAAATATCTAATAAAAATAAAGAAAAAATCTTTTAAAATAAAGGTGAAAAATCTCAGATCAAAAGACCTCCATAATTGAAATCCTTTTTAACATCAACATGATGCTATATTATACAGAAAATTTATCTTGGCCTCATGTGAGAAATGAGCCAAGACATAAATATAGCAAAATATTATATAAAATTACCAACTAGCTAATTGTAGATGGTGTAACTGAAATATAAATTTAGCATTAAACTTTGGTTCCATTTCAATATATATCATATATGTAAGAAGGTTCTAAAGTTTACAACAGTTCTGTCTCAAGCATTTCAGGTAAGAGATTCTCAGTCTATACAACTTAATAACACTAGATTCTATCCCCAAGAGAAATATTAGCTAGTTTCAATATTAAATTAGTTTAAGCACATTATAAATATATTTTAAATGTGTACAGTGTACATCAATGAAACAAAATTTTATAACATAACACTCCATAAGAATTAACATAAAATAAATAGTATAAAAGAAAGGAAGATAAAATATTAGTAAAAGTATAGTTATTGAAGTATAGTCAACATTTTAAAGGTAACTAATTGTGTATCTGTATTCATATTGTTGGATATTCACTGAGCACTTTTGAAAACTCTTTCTCATTTAACAGATGCTCATCACTCATGCAAAACCCACATGCAATCATGTAAAATACATCCTGAAATGCAAGTTCCAACCGTTGGTTAACTGGATAGCTACATGATTGATAAAAAAGTATAAAGTTCTGTGCCTTTTCTATATTTTCTTTATGACACAGAACACAAATGATATTTCTCCATATTCTTATAAAAGTTGTTTATTTTTTTTTCCTCTCGACTCTTCGTTTTATATTGATTCTTCTCACAATTACATCTGACAGTGCAATGTAATGTGCTCGTTGGCAGGCCTGGGCTCTCATCAATGCTCACTGAATGAATAGATAAGAAGGAGCCTGACACATGTCTCATTGGTCTGTGTAACCCATGCCATCGCCAGGCTTGAACTTCAATACTTTTGATAAATATCTAGAAAGAAATGAAGGTTTGAGGTTTGATGTTTCATTATGCAAGACAGCTGGACAATCATCTCACTCTGCTGATTCCACATCTCTTCCTAACTGATACTGATAATGACTATCATCATTTGCACCTCAAAATAAAAGGAGACTGACATGCTGCAAAGAGGAGTCTATTATAAAGTCATTTGAAAATATATTTTTCTGCAGACTTAGCTGTCATTCTAACTGCTCCACCTTCCAACTTTGATAGTTATAAACTACTCTTCTTCATTGAAATAATAATTATTGACTTGAGGTTTTCAATTAAAAGCCTTGGCATTGCACCAGACTGCAGAGGTTCATTCTGCCAACCCTGGGTGTGAATTTTAAGTTGTCTTTACTAAAGAAAAGAAATTCCGTAGGAATTTCTGCTGCTACTGTTTGATTAAATTAGCACTGATACCTGAATTTGGTTTTCATTGTGTCATTCTGTCTTATTAGATTATTGGCAGATACGCAAGACATGCTTTTCATACTATAGTAAAATAGTGAGAATGATTCTTAGAAACAATGTAACATTAAGCCAAAATGTATTCCATGCAGCATTGGAAGGCATATGCAAAGTGTGGCAGGAATTTTATGAAAATTAATTTTAGAGCATTTTCAGTACCATAGAAATTGGAACAAAATGTTGGCAGCATGTTTTTGGCTAAAGCATGTTGTGTCTTAATATTGAAATTCAACGAAAAATAGCTTCCTTTATAAAATTACCAAAGAGATATATCAGAGAGTTAATGACTTCTTCTGTCAAAAAGAGATGTGGGAGAGAGCCATGTTAATGATTATAAATTCTGATATTATTAAAAACAATTTTCACTGTACTGCCCAGGGTTGTCTTGAATTTCTTGACCTAATTGAGTCTCCTGCCTTAGCCTCTAGGCTGGAATATAGATGTGTCCTGTTCTTGACAGAGCAGCTGATTTCTGGGTGTTTGTTGGTTGGTTTGAGTTGACTTCTTTACCTGAAATTTTAATACAATTCCCTGGTACATATAAGAAAACAAAACAAAACATTACAAATAAAATTTATTCATCATGCAATTCAAAAGAATGTTCAATAAAATATTTTATACCTCAAATTTAAGACTTCATTTAGCCAGTTAGTATTTTTAAGACTTCTAGTTTATTGGTGAGTCAAAACCTTAGTAATGAGACTTAAGAGTAGCTGTGAAACCATTCTGCCTCATATGGTCCTCACTGGCTGTCTACAAAGAATAAGATATCACTGTTGCCAGAGTCCTGTTGTGCCCACTTCAAAGTTAGAAACAAAACTTTTTACTTTAAAAAAAAAAAATGAAGATTTCTCAACACCTTTCCTCCAAATTGTAGTTTATAAGTCCTATCCTACAATAACATGGCCTTAAAGCTAAGCTTAAAAGTTAAATAACCTTTACTTCTTTTCAAAAGCATTCCTTTTAAAATAGATAAAATAAATTAGTCCAACTTCTTAATTTTTTTGCAATTCTCTGTGAAGCATAAATCAAGAATAAATTTTCATTAATCATTTAATTTAAAATTTTAAATTTATATATATTTATATATTTTATATATTTTTATATGTTATATTTTATTTATTTTTGTTTGTGTGTACATTTACATATAATATAGAATTTATATTTATATGTATTAACTATTAAAACCCAAATATTAAAATAAATTAAGACTTAATAAAGTACATTCAACCTTGCTTTCATAAAATGTTATTTCCTGTGCAATCCAAAACTATTTTTAATTATTTAACTAAAATAAAAAATATTTTCTATTGAATAGTTTTGAAGCTCCTTTATGAACTTTAAAATATCCATATATGTCATTAGTTGATATACATGTTGTCTAAATTAATTATTCATATATTGTAAATACTTGCTCAAAAATGTTTTAGTTGACAAGGACAAAAAATAAATAAAAACTAAAAAATTTGAAGCATCAATCCCAAAGCAACATACCCACGTTGAATGACAGCAGGCTCCATCATAGAGTTTAATGGAAAGAAAATGACAGCATTTTGATAAAACTTTCTGATTCAGCAAGGAATTGGTTTTTGGAGATGCTTGCCCTTGTGGGTCCTGATGAAGTTATCAACAGATGCTGCTCTGAGGTGTTTCCACAGGAGATGCAAGCAGCAGTTCCTCAGACGTTTTCTGTCAGGTTCTAATGTTCAAATTCTCCACGACAGGACCAAGTATCCTTCTGCCTCTAGACAGTGCACACTTGAAAGAAAGTGCAAAGTGCTGTGAGGACTTAGAAACTTCAAGAGAGCTCAGGGAGCCAGTGAAATAGAGACCTTTACAGGGGCTCCAGGGGTTAAAGAGTCTAAGAAAGTCCCTATGCAAATTACCCACAGAGTACAGAGTACTTGCCTTTTCCATTACACCCCAAACAAAACCTCCAGAAAGGTTTCCTTCTAGGCAAAGAAAACTAGAATGCAGGGCACCTACCTCCTAGTCTACTGATCCACTCTACACACACATACACACACACACACACACACACACACACACACACACACACACACACACTGTTTAACTCACAGATAAAACATATTTTGGCTTAGAAAAATATGTAAACAAACTCTTTCCTAAAACAAATGTGCGGCCATATGTAACTGAGGTCCACGGGGTCATAATTAGGATGGAAAAGGGAATGCAATGGCTTTGCTTCATGGTTATTAGGAAATGGAAAAAATTGTAATCAGGCAGCTCAGGTTGGAGAATCCTTAGTTCTGTCCCCCGCCCCCCCGCCCCCCTGAGAAATCTTCTGGGAGATGAGCTAGAGTCACATGTTCAGTACCTAGAGGGCAGAACTAAGGAGGAAAAGCAAAAGGCTGGATAATGCTACTCAAGCTGCCTCTGGTGATCTGGTGACCATTAAATTGATTAGACTTATTTCATCATTTCCCCTCTTAATTGTGGTCTGCCCCAACATAAAACTCAAAAGAAGCAGTAAGCGAACTACACAACTCCTCTCTATCTTTTAAAGAAGATATAAAAACTTAACATCAAGACTGAAGATTAAACTCCTGTTACTTCAGAAAAGAAAACAAATACCAAAGTACTTCCTAATTTAAACAAATGTAAATTTTGTCACCTAAAATATTCTAGCTTGTTAGCAACAGATGTTATAGGCTGTAAATATTTTAAGACTATATTCTCCATTCTTGTGGATGGAGAGATGCCTTAACAGTTGAGAGCACTTGCTGCTGTTGAAGAGGGCCGGAGTTCATTTCCCACAGGCTGCTAGCAACCACCTGCAGCTCCAGCTTCTGTAGATCTTGAACCTTATTCTGTTCTCCAAAGGTACTGCCAAGCATTTTCATGTACATGCAGATATCCAAACACCCACATAAGTTAAAAGAGTAGAGTCATATATTCTGTGAGACTACATAGAGTTCAGTTATTATTTTTTTTTCTTTTGAAATAAAGTCTTGCTGTTTTGCCCAAGCTTGCCCTGAATGTCTGGGCTTGGAGACCCTTTTGTCTCTGTCTTTGCCTCCTGAGTATGTGGGACTGTGGATGTATGTCACCATACCAAAACAAAACGATATTTACTTTTAGAAAATATGTGTTCTAAAAGGTTTTTTTTTTTTTTTGCTTATTTGCTTTTGTGTTTTGTTGGGTTATTTTATCATTTATGTTTTCTGATAACATTACTTTTAAAAGAAGATTGTTCTATCATTAGCACTCAGATTTTCGCTTATAATATGATTCTCAAATGGAATGAATAAAGATCGTTGGACAGAAAAGAATAGAGGATGAATTTGGGCTGTTTACCAGTGTTGGAAATAAGAAAATACCCCAACTACAGAGAACTGTCATATGAAAAGGAACCAACAGAGGAAATATAAATGGCCAAAAATGAGAGCCATTAGGATAATAAGGAAATGCTAGTTTTCTTCATAAGGAAGCTCAGCTAACATGCATAGGAGATACAGTAGTAATACAATGTCACTGCTAGACAAACATGACTATTATTATGCTTTGTATCTTGAATGGCTTCTGTTAGAAGCCTGGTACCCAGCTTGAAACTACAGGGAGGTAGTGGCTACCTGAAGGGGTTGGGTCTGCTGGGAAATTTATGAGTCATTTCAGCCTGGTCTTATATTATAGAACTCCAGTTTTTTTTTCACTTCCTGAAATGAAGCAGGCAGTTATAATCCACCACAAGGTACCATGCACTGATTCATGATAGTCCAGATACAAAGTGGCCAACCCCACATGGACTAGAACTTCTAAAATTGAAAGCCAAAATATACTTTATGAATATAAGAGTTTAGATATTTGTTACAGTGACAGAGAGCTCACTAATAAATACATACTAGAGTCAAAAATCCTCAAATAGATGCAAAGAAGCAGTGAACAAAAATAGAAGATAAACATATTCCCACAGTAATATTATAAAAAAAAATTTCCCCCAAGTATTGATGAGTTTTGAGGGGAAAATTGTGATTTTATAGTGGATAAACATTATGTTATCCATTGGCCATAATTAATATCTCCAGGGACAAGACACATCACATCAATGTTATGTACCCTGAGAGCAACTCAGCACCATCTTCCTCCTGGTTGTAGGTAGATCCTACCCATGGTTCCCAGTTAATATCTACATCAATGCCATGTAGTCCTGAGACATCCCAATACCACTTCTTTACTTTTTATGGTAAAAGTACATAACAAACACAGAGAAATGACAGGTGAATTAATATTGCAAGAAAATCCACATAACAATTGACTTGGTCTCATTAAGAATCAAGGTCATTGAAGGTGAAGAGAAAATGAACTAGCATGGTTGAAGAAAGTTAACCCTTGTTAATGGTAGACACAGTGTAGGGGTTCTGCCTTAAGTTAAGAAATAGAACAAGGATAGTGAAAAACAATATAATATAGTTTCAAGTACTAAAATGTCATTTTAATGATAGTATCTTAGATTTGATCATTGTTTCATAGTCATATAAGTAGTTGACATTAGTGGAAGTTAGGTGAGGAGTATGTGAAAGAAAATATGGAACCATTTGTGCCTTTTATGTTAAGGTAAAAAGAGCAGGGTGCTTGTGACTTATTCAGCATTGATAGGGTATCCATATGAAGAGAATTTACCTTGATGCAAATCAATTCTATTAACTGCTGTGGAGAGAACAGAAAATGAAGGCACGTCAAAAAATGATTTTGCCAGGCAATGAATAATGTAAATTGTCCAGGCCAACAGCTGAAATTCTTTAAGCATGATCACAACAGAAGAGTAAATGCTAACCATTTTCCTAAAATAGAAGGCATGAAACTACCCGTGTATACTCCAAAATGAAATAATTAATGATGATGGCAAACAGCTACGGAAGCTTGTTCTCCAGGCACATTAAACTTCCTAACAAGCTGATGAGTTAAATACTCTGTTTGACCTCTTGACACAGCCCGATAGCTTTTACAAGGTTGAAGAGATAAAGCTGAGCTGTGAATTTATTTCTTTTTAAAGTCTGATGCTGCCCGGAGTCAGCAAACTTGACCGACCACAAGGCTGTGTGAAATATCTTTGATCTCTGAGCTTTAAGAGCGTTCTGTGATAGAAAGAGTGTCATTTCCTGACACTGCTAATGAAGATCAGCAACATCTACATCTGGAGAAAGTGGCTCCAGTTTGTGCTTGTAAAACAGTTTTTTTTTTTTCCTTCTTTGAAAAGCAGGGAGTGACCACAGTTTAATGTTCATGGTTACTATACTCTAGTCCAGTAGCTGTCAACCTGTGGGTAACAACTCCTTTGGGAGACGGAAAGACCTTTTCACAAGGGTCCAATATCAGATATCTTGCATATCAGATATTTACATGATGATATATAACAATAGTAAAATTACAGTTATGAAGTAGCAAATGACAATAATTTTATGGTTGGGGTGTCACTACATTATGAGGAACTGTATTAAAAAGTTCACAACATTAGGAAGGCTGAGGACCACTGCTCTAGTCTACTGAACTAGCTGATCAGAGAACTCCGATGGTACATTGTGTGCTGACAACTCTACCAACCTCAGCAACAGGTCTCCTCTCTACATCATAAACTCAATCCAGTGTTAGAATGGACCAATGAACACAAGGAGAAAAATAAGTCCTAGCCTACTTACTGGCAACTCAGTCAATTTTGTTAGAAGAAACAACTTTTTCTGTATACGTATCTCTAATAACCTTTATTTTCCCATGCCTCGGATTTGTAAAGGTGTATATGAAGGCTTCCAGAAATGTAGTTCTCATTTTAATGTCAAGTGTGAACACATACACATTGCTTACTAATGAGGGATTTGAGGGAAAGAAACGCCATACTCTCATTTCTAAAGAGCTGCTCAGCACGAAAGCTGGGCAGTGGTGGCGCATGCCTTTAATCCCAGCACTTGGGAGGCAGAGGCAGGCGGATTTCTGAGTTTGAGGCCAGCCTGGTCTACAGAGTGAGTTCCAGGACAGGCAGGGTTATACAGAGAAGCTCTGTCTTGAAAAATACCATAAAAAAAAAAAAAAGCTCAGCACGAAAAATAGGTGGGGAGGGGAAGAACAAAGTTTCATATTATATCTTCATGTTCCAGTGCTGTTATCAGCATTGGTGTTTAAGTACACTTGCAAATTATGATATTAATGTGCTGGATAACATCTTTTAGAATTTCAAAATTTGATTTCTTTTCAGACATAAAATAATCAGTGGGGATTTCCAAGCTGTAACATGAATGGAATATGAGTACTTTGCCAAAAATGATCTGAACATTCCAAATCCATTGACCTTGAAAAATCTTTAAAGATCTGGGTTCCATGAACACAGTACCTGTCAGTAAAAGCTGGCTTGTAGAAGCCATGGGGACAATAAGCTCCCTGATATCTCCACAGTTTAAAGTAGATTGATAGAGAAAGAATAGTTTCTGATGATTGGGAAAATTTTTCTCATAATTCCTGCCAAAGTTTGAAATGAGTCACATGATTTCTGGTCCACATAAGGAACTTACGTGAACTGCAAAAAACACTATAAGTTTATGTCAATTTTGTGACCTAATTGAAGGTAATTTTAAAACAAAAAGATGTCTTAATGTCCACTGGTATAGATTTTGCATAGTGAACTTTTCTCTTTTATAGATATATAATTCAAGGTTTGAATAAACTTGGCAAAGTATATATTTCTTAGCCTTTAGTTAATTTAGTTCTAAAGTTTTCTTAGTGACAAATTCAGTGCTAGATGTTGGTGAGCAAGGCATTTAACATACATGACCTTTTGTTTAATAACTGCAAAATGAGAATTTATGAGTAGATAAACTGCAATGCATAATTCAGTTATAAAAAATAATCTAAAGTTGAATTTCATATTTACTGTAAACAGACATTTTAACAAACATTCTCATAGTTTATCTGTTTTGACCTACATTTTTCTTAAAATCATGTTAAAAATAACTCTACAAAATGGCAATGGAAATATTTTCAATCAATTCACCCATATGAGTAATTGCTGCAAGAAAAATGAGTTGGCATGTCAAATTGAAAATTGAAGGCTGCAGGTCATACCAACTCCCTATCTTTAATAGTCTCATTTTGTTAGATGCTATTAATATTAAAAATACTTGCTCCTACAGTTTCCACTTAGGTATCAATAAGTGGTTAAGGAAACTTTGCATTAAGACTCCCAAAACAAAGGCTGGAGGAATCTCTTTAGTTCATAATTTAATGACAGAGCTTTATATAGATTCCCTGGGAATACCTTTAAGATAACAGTTTGCCTCTGAAAATACCTTTGATTCTTAAAATGCATCAAACTAGTCAATATGGCCAGCTCTTCATCCTTCCCATCCACTTGTGATTTGTTCTATAATTTCCTATGCTAATTGGCTGTATACATACAAGTATGTGCTCTTCATTCTTCCTTCCCAGCCACTTGTGATTTGTTCTATAATCTATGCTAATTGGCTGTATACATACAAGTATGTGACATAAGACAAATCTTGAAATAAAAGGATAAATCGCTTAAAGGATTTTATTCTTCTTTAAAGGAGAATGAGAGGTGATGGAAGTGATAGTGTTTCCTATTTGAAAAAAAAATCAGTAATTTTGCTCCAACTTCTTCGGACTGAGCCAAGATTTTGAAGCTATTGGCAAAATATAGTTTTCAGCATATTTTAGAGAAAGTTTAGGTTTTCTATTTGATAAGACATGCCTTTGACCCGGTCCGTGTGGGTGGGTTTCCTACACCGGGGGAAATTCTGAAATTGCCTCCTGAACAGTTGTAGCACAGAAGACTACAAAAAGCTCAGGATATACTTTTTGTCTTTCCTTTTTCTTACTTCTTTATTTCTTTCTTCCTTCTTTTCTTTCTTTCTTTCCTCTTTTCTTTCTTCCTTTTGTTTCATGTCTAGTGTTTAAAGCACTGCTTGCTATTATTTAATATTTAAATATTTCAACAGATGGCAGAACTGCTTTCCCTGATTTTAATTCTTCTCCTTTTTTGTACAGGCAAACACTGAGAAACTTCAATATTGTATTTCAGGGAGACGATGTTTACTTTCACCTAAAAAATTAAAATGGGTCATTGATTTACAAACAGAATTCTAAAAATGACAATAGACATCCTAACATAGAGGCTGGAAACCTCCATCTTAGACAAAGAAATATAGGCAACTGGAAAACCTGAGAAAGAAGAAATGGTCTTCCCCAGGGAATAACACCCAAGTGGCTGCCCAATGCCAAGTGGTCAGCCTTGTGGTCATATACATATAGGAACATTTTAGAGGCTAAGTGGATTGTATTTATATATGTACGAATATATATGTATATTTGCAACAACAAGTAAAGGAAAAGAGGCCATGAATTTGAGATCGAGTAAGAGAAGTACATAGTAGGGTTAGAGGGAGAAAAGGGAAGAAAAGTATGTGTATATAATTTCAAAAATTAAAAAATTTACTATAGTAAAAAGAAAGAACTCCTTGGAAAACTGTCTCCAGAAACATTATATGTTTCATATAATATATATGTATATATGCACATATATATCACTATATAGTACATATATTATATGTTTCACATAATATATATAATATGTATATATGTGGTATATTATATATAGTGGTGTGTGAGTGTGTATGTGTGTGTGTGTGTGTGTGTGTGTGTGTGTATGTGTGTGTGTCCTGACACTCCTATAAAAACCTAAACTTTTTTTGAATGGTACTGAAAACATCTTTTCGATGAGGACACTAAATAATTCTTATATGTGACAGTGGATGGCCTGAAACTTTAGAAATCTGAGAAAATAATATCTACATATTTGTGAGACAGGCTTCCTGAGGAGATTAAACATACACACACACACATACACACACACAACACACACAAACACAAAGACAAACACAAACACACATGCCTTTTTACCACAAATAGGGAGTCCAGTGCAGATCAAAGAACAGACACCATCAAAGTCCAACTTGGTGAGCAAATGAGTTTAATTGTGTTTATTTAACATATGAGTGAAGTGTTACTTACAGGATCAAAAATGGCTAAAAGACAGCTGTACCACTAAAGCCCACCCCAGCACTGATGACAGCTCACAAAGGCTGAAAATCTGAGATGGGCTGCAGAAGCTTTGGATAGCTGAGTAGACCAAAGGGTGCCCTAGTTGACTCAATTCTTCTAAACTTGACAAGCAGTTCCACTAGTCTCTGCTTCTTCCAGGCAGCTTGGCTGGTCTCTGTTTCTTTTCAGACTGGTTGGCCTCTGCTTCCTCCCTGCAGCTGGACTTGTCTTGGTCTTCTTTATAGCTTCTCTTGTCTGAGACTGACTGTAGTAGTCTTTCATTGTTTACTCTTAGGAGGGAGCAATCTAGTGAATCATGTCAGATTCAATGATTTCCTGAAGCTTCTTTGAGTTGTTTATTTTCTCCTTATGGAGTTTCCCTACAGGTTAGAATGTTTCAGTCCTGTAGAAAACTGATATGCAACAGTATTAATATTCAATTAGGATGCCAACTGTTTCCTCTTGTTTATCCTGATCAAGAAGAGTGAGCTGATGGCCTTGCAAAGCTCAGCTGATGAGACAAATATCCCCAGCAGCAGTTCAATAGAGTAACAAGTTTCTCTTCAGCAGTTTTCCTGTGTTAAGTAGAGAAAATCAAGTTCACTTAAATCTCTACCAAGCACGTTGTGCTTTATGCTATTGCTTACCACATGCAAAGGATCCTGCTGTTAACTCCAGTGATTGAAGGACACACAGAGCAATTGGTTCCACAGATAAAGGAACTGAACTGAAAATATGTTTGGCTGGTTGGGTTTTTCTCTTATTTTCTTCTGCTTAGTGTGAACCAACTTTGTGTTGTGTTGTGCTTTGACAGAAAGACAATTTAGTTTATTTTATATGTTGGGTGTTTTGGTCTGCATGTGTGTACAGGACCTATGGAAGCCTGAAGAGGGCATCAAATACCCTCCAAGTGAGCTACTACATGGGTTCTGAGACTCAAACAGAGATCCTCTAGCAGAATCACAGGTATGTTTAACCACCAAATCATCTTTAACCTGGGCCCAGTCGTGTAATAAGTCTACAACACTGGAGCCTCAGTGAGCAGCTTTTGCCTGAAAGGGATGAAAAGCATTCAGCTATGACTCCTGGGTGCTTGGCTCCGGTTTTTTTTTTTTTT
>JADRCD010191946.1:0-15716 GCA_019843815.1 Montemys delectorum
TATATATATATATTTTATTCTTTGACAGTTTCATACATGAAATTCCATGAATTTGGTTGTCTCACATCCTCCCCCATATCCCTGCTCATTCCTTCTCTTTCTCCCAATGAAGTCTTTTCTAGTTCAGTTTTGTTTTTTTTAAGATAAGGTCTCCTATGGCCGAAGGGGTCTAAGAACTTGGAACTCATTATGAAAAAGAGAATGACATTGAAATTCTGATATTCCTGTATCCAACTTCTCATGCTAAGATTACAAATGTATACAACTACGCCTAATTTATGTGGTGCTGGGGATTGGACCCAGGGCTTTATGCAAACACTTAATGTTAGTCAGTGTTCTATTGCTATGAAGAGACACTATTGCTATTAAGAGACACCATTGCTATGAAGGTCACTCTTACAAAGGAAGCCATTTGGTTGGTGTTTGCTTATAGTTTCAGGGGTTTAGTCCATTGTCAAGATGGTGGGAAGTAGGACAGCATGCAGACAGAGAGGGTCCTGGAGAAGTAGCTGAGAGTTCTACATCCATATCTGCAGGCAGCAGGAAGAGAGAATTTCTTTGCTTGGGATGGGCTTTTTGAAATCCCTAAGCCCATCCCTAATGACACACGTTCTCCAACAAGACTACACCCCTTAATCCTTTCAAAAGTACCTCTCCGTAGTAACCAAATATTCAAATCTATGAGCCTATGAGGAATGTTCTCAACGGAACCAGCACAGTCTACATAATGAGCTGCATTCCATTCCTATTTCCTTCATTTTAAAATATGATATAAAGGGTCTTAGTGAGATCAGAAGGACTTGCTCTCTCAGGATAGGGTGGTTCCTAGAAATAACACATATGAAAGCATCTTTCAAATGAAATCCAGCCAATTCAAGGCACCAGGCATTCCCTTTATGGGATATTACACTTAGGAACATTATTTTTCAATTCTAATCACCTTAGATTTAGGTATCAAACAACCAAGGATAGTTCACACTTTCTAAACCCTGCCAAAATTATTTATCAGCTAATCTTACACCTGTTTGCTTTTCCTTGTCTCTTCTTTCCTAAGAAAATGGCAATGACAACTTCAGCTCACAATCTTCCACTATCCCTTTGTCTCCCAGCCAACATCAATACTTCCTTTTGTGGATCTTGTCACATTCTGTGCCCTCTTCTCTAGAGATCTATGAGTATATCATCTGGTTGACTATAGAGCCTTGCTGTATCTCAATAAAAATAAAATCTAAACTTCAAAGCAAGATGTTGGAAAGGCTGTGATATGGTGCACATACAGGGTTCCAAGGAACATACTCAGTTACTAAACATACCAATAAGAATTGATTCCCCATAGACTATTGAGCTACCACTACAGTCACCCTTCCTTTGTGCTATGCTCAAAGAACATATATAGCAGAAAACACAGATGGGTAGAATTATGAAACAGGACTAGGAACTATAGAGAAAGGAAAGAGAGCAGACAGACACAAGTAGTCAACATAGATTCAGCCCCTTGTATGCTCACATTTTCTTTTTCCCATTTTTATTAGATATTTTCTTTATTTCCATTTCAAATTTTATCCCCTTTTCTCATTTCCCCTCCAACTCCCCCCCATCCCATCCCTCCTCCCCTTGCTCACTAACCCACTCCAGCTTTCCTGCCCTGACATTCACCTGCACTGGGCCATCGAGACTTCACAAGGCCAAGGGCCTCTCCTTTCACTGATGTCCCACAAGGCCATCCTCTGCTACATATGTGGCTGAAGCCTTGATTCCCTCTTTGTGTACTCTTTGTTTGGTGGTTTAGTCCCTGGGAGCTCTGGGATACTGGTTGGTTCATGTTGTTGTTCCTTCTATGGGGCTGCAAACCCTTTCAGGCCCTTGGATCCTTTCTTTAGCTTCTCCTTTGGGGACCCTGTGCTCAGTCCAGTGGATGGCTCTGAACATCTACTTCTGTATTAGTCGGGCACTGTCAAAGCCTCTCAGGAGACAGCTATATCAGTCTCCTGTTAGCAAGCACTTGTTGGCATGCACAATGGTGTCTGGGTTTGGTAACTGTATATGTGATGGATCCCTAGGTGGGACAGTCACTGGATGACCTTTCCTTCAGTTTCTGCTCCAAACTTTGTCTCTGTATTTCCTGCCATGAGTATTTCATTCTCCCTTCTAAGAAGGACCAAAGTATCCACACTGTGGTCTTCCTTCTTCTTGAGCTTCATGTGGTCTATGAAGTGAATCTTGGGTACTCTGAATTTCTGGGCTAATATTCACTTATCAGTGAGTGCATACCATGTGTATTCTTTTGTGATTGGGTTACCTCACTCAGGATGATATTTTCTAGTCCCATCCATTTGCCTAAGAACTTCATAAATTCATGGTTTTTAATAGCTGAGTAGTACTCTATTGTGTAAATGTACCACATTTTCTGTATCCATTCCTCTGTTGAGGGACATCTGGGTTCTTTCCAGCTTCTGGCTATTATAAACAAAGTTGCTATGAACATAGTGGAGCATGTGTCCTTATTACATGTTGGAGCATCTTCTGGGTATATGTCCAGGTGTGGTATAGCTGGGTCCTCAGGTAGTACTATGTCCAGTTTTCTAAAGAACCACCAAACTGATTTCCAGAGCAGTTGTACCAGCTTTCAATTCCACCAGCAGTGGAAGAGTGTTCCTCTTTCTTCACAACCTTGCCATCATCTGTTGTCACCTGAGTTTTTGATCTTAGCCACTCTGAATGGTATGGGGTGGAATCGCAGGGTTGTCTTGATTTGCATTTCCCTGATGACTAAGGATGTTGACCATTTCTTTAGGTGCTCCTCAGTCATTTAGTATTCCTCAGTTGAGAATTCTTTGTTTAGCTCTGTACCCCATTTTTAATAGGGTTATTTGGTTGTCTGGAGTCTAACTTCTTGAGTTCTTTGTGTATATTGGATATTAGCCCTCTATTGGATGTAGGGTTGGTAAAGATCTTTTCCCAATCTGTCGGTTGCCGTTTTGTCCTATTGACAGCATCCTTTGCCTTATAGAAGCACTGCAATTTTATGAGATCCCACACATTTTCAATTAAGGAACACGAATCTCGGTTCTACGTCTGGTACAGACCACCCATCATGATTTAAGGAAGATGAATTCACTGTCCTAAACTTCTGCTTCCTTATCTGACAAATGAGCCTACTCATGCCAAGTGTTTATTGTCTGTTATAAGGTTGCTATCAGATAAATCATGGACTGTTGCATTATTTTATACCATAAATCAGTTTATCAACATAAGCACCACCTCTACCCTTATCCTTGCTAGAGCTGTTTTGTTTAAACACAGACACATACACATACACACACACAGAGAGAGAGAGAGAGAGAGAGAGAGAGAGAGAGAGAGAGAGAGAGAAAGAGAGAGAGAGAGAGAGAGAGAGAAAGAAACAGAGACAGAGACAGAGACAGAGAGAGACAGAGAGAATTTGGGAGTATATTTAGATGCATATCACCCACTGCATCAAACTGTGGAAATACTCCATATAGTCAACTGAATTCAACAGTTAATTACTAAGTTTCAAAGATGAATTGATTAGCATATATTTACAGCATCGATGGTGTTACAAACATGATGACTTTCCTAATGTTTTCATTCAGCTATATCATATAGGCTGAGCCTCTTCTACTACCCACTCCTCTTGCCCTCCTGTCAATCCCTTTTTCCCAGGTAATCCCCCATCTGTTTTCATTCCATCTATAAAATCTAGGTGCCACATATGAGAGACAAAAGATACGGTATTTGTGTTTCTGAGTCAAGTTTATTTTGCTTAATATGAGGATCTCAGCTCCTATCCCTTTTCATACAAATGACATGCTTTTGTTCGTCTTGACAGCTGAATAGAACTCTACTCCTATCTGTACTACTTACCACATTGTTGTTTTAATTCTCTAAAAAAAGAAGAAAAAAAAAGAAAGAGAAATGCTCTTGTGTGGCAACCATAGTAAAGGGGCCAGTGGTGTTTAATAAGGTTAGCATTCTGTGTCTAGACACTGGATGTCTCCTCAGCAGGGCTATCTGCTTATTACCAGTGAAATAAGGTTCCTACTTCATTGCTTGAACAGTGGAAAGATCCTTCTAGCATACCATCCAGGCCAAATCTTAACGTTCCTTTCATAAGCACATTGTGCAAAAGCAAGAGTCAGAAATGGGAACAGTCCAAGCCTCAGTTCTGAAACTTGGTCAAGGACCCTGGGGTCTATTTGCTATCTAGATGGCCCTTTCCAACATTGGCCTTCTGAACTTCCCATACAATGATAGCAGAATTCAGAATATTCAGTTTCTGGTGAGTATCGGCTGTGTCTCTGAGCGACTGTCTAAAGCCATATGCATGATCACAAGCTGCCTACAGCACTCCTTACCTGAATAGATGGATTGATTCCTCTAGAAGGTGTTATCCCATAATATCCATTGCATCCTACCCACACTGTCTGTAAACATGGGTCAGGAGCTTAATTCTGCAAAGGACAGCCCTTTCTCTTTTCTCCTTCTACTTTACACGATTCTTTTCATCAGTTCATTCCTTTTATCAGACCACTTGGCAAGCTGAACCAGTCACAAAAAGTGTCTATCATCTGCAGAGCATGGCGCTTTCCTTTTCCCTCTAAACCAAGGCACTGTTTTAAATGACAGACACAACTATTTCTAGTCCCTCTGATGATCACTGTACAACAGAAACTACTGCCTCAGATTTATGTTACTAATGCCCCCAAGGAGCTGCTGGATCTAAAGGCATCTCTAACCCTAGTCATTTTGCTTCTGATTCTAAAGACTCTCTTCCTCTTAGGGAGCAGCCAGGGCATCCAGTGATACATTAGGAAGGTAGTGTGGAAAAGAAGCTGTAAGGAAGTCCCAATAGGGATGAACCCCCAAAGGTAACTGCAAAAAGCATTCCACAGATAGAGGAAAACCTGGAACTGATTGAAAAGGCAGCTGGTGCGGACCTCTAGGGACTTTCTACCAACAGGCAACTGCTGCAAACTGATTCTTGATCCCTAAGATACCCAGGAGAAGGCATGGCAGGCCACTTGTGCTTGGAGAAGGCCTATTCTTGCAAAGCTCATTCTCTGAAGCTCTCTTGACGTCTGTGCTCGCCAGGTGTGTATTTCTCTTAGCCACTGTGGTTGTTTGGAAGGGAATGGATCCCCTAGGCTCCCATTTGAATGCTTTGTCCTTAGTTCGTAGAACTGTTAGAAAAAGATTTGGAGGCATGGCCTAGTGGGAGGAGATGGGACACTGAATATGGCTTCAAGGTTTTAGAAGTCTAAGCCATCCCCAATCTCTCTCTGCCTAGTGCTCATGAATCAGATGGAAGCTCACAGCTACAACTACAGCATTATGCCTGCTCCCCATCATGATGATCATGGACTCAGCCTATGAAAATATAAGCACTCCACCAATTAAATGCTTCCTTTTATAAGTTGCCTTGGTCATGGAGTCCCTTGGTCACAGCAGTAGCACAGTAACCATGGTATCCTCGTTTAGCTACCAAACATCATCCATGCCATGTCACCTCATACAGATCCTGGTTTCCCAAAGCATCCCCTCTTCAGGAACTTCTTGTCTGCCTCTCCTTCTGTTCCCTACCACAGATCCTCTCTCTGCTAAGTCCAAATCCCTCTCGACTATATGTCATATCTGAAAGAGGACTCATAAATTAATCTCTGCTAAAAATGTCCCAGCAGAAACTGATAGAGCCTTAATGTGCTTTAAGCTTAATGCAGTTTAGACCCTCTCCAGGGTGTTTGCATTTCATGAGGGAATTCCTTCAGAAGTAGTAGTTGGTCCTCCAAGAAGGAAACAGACACTGTCCCATGTACCATACCAGAAGGGGTGATCATGAAGGCATACAGGAGCTTTAAATGTCTCCCCATAGCTAAGGACCAATCAAATTCCTCAGATGAGTGGTAAGAGATTATTCTAATGGAAACCTTATTAAATCCTGGGAGATTAGGAAGGGAATGGGAGCTGAGAAATATTAGCAATGTGTTATTTTAATATTTAACATTTAAGTTTATATGGTGTTCCAGGGGTAAAATATAAGTAGGCTTTATACTTTAGATGGAAAACAAGAGAAATCTCATGACCTTCTCCCTAGTGATTGCAAACCCCCATTCTAGAGCAAAGAACCACATGGCAAATATCATTCCTATAAGGCATAGAGTCATTCCATTAAAAATTCCTGATACTTGAACACAGATTCAATTAGCATCCAATACTGGACAGGATGCCCTTAGATGGAGATTGACCAGCTTGAGTCACATACAATTTCCCTGGACATGGAGAGAAATAGAAAAGTCATGGGGCAGTGGTTACTGTTTGGGCAACTGAAGAGTGGAGCAAATGGCCCAGACTCTAAGAAGAAAACAGACACTAATAAGCGAACAGCAGGTGGCAGGGTGGACAGCAGGGCATGCATTATCCATGCACCCATCACCAGACAGCTCTCTTAATGTACCGCCCTCTTGGCTCCCATAGCCCATAGGCAGCACAGTTTCTTTTGGTTACAAACAGTAATGCTCTCTTCTCAGCCACCTGCTTAGAGGGGCTTCAGGTATCTCCATTTTCCAATCTCAACTCTAACTAGAAACTTGATTATGATTATCTCTTAATGTTATAGCAAGGTACTCGCTAATCAGATTTTATAATTCTATGTCTTCATTGTGGGCTCAGAAAATATGCTCAGTAAGCTTTCTAGCCATGTGTTAGATTTGTTTCTTGGGCCGCACACAGTATTTGCAAGGAAGAGCTGGGCTCCACCAACCTATTCCTTCTCCAACTACATTTTAAGAGGGCAGAAATCTGGAAGCACAATGTGCTTCACACTGCTACAGACATGAGCTCTGGACCCCTGCTCCTTTCAAATCCTCCCTGCCCTTCCAGTCATCCCTCACTACTGAATTGCCCCCAAACACTCAGGCTGAGGAAGTCCCTTCCCAGTGCATGCCTCCCTGGTGAAACCTCCCAGCTTCTTGCCCAAGCTCATTAGATTCAACCCAAGTCCACATTCTCTGCTGTACTGTCCCTCCCTGTTTCCCCAGCAGGAGAATTGGAGGTGACCTTTAAATGTCGCTTGCAAATGCCAGCTGATGCTAACTGGCTGCACAGGCAAAGTTTTCCCCAAAGCTAGCCGGCTAGCAAACCCCTGGCACAAACATGAGTAGACTGGCTTCTGAGGACAGAGCAGTACCTAAAGTGGGAGCATGGCAGTGGGTTTCACGAGAAAACTCAGGTTTTTGTGACCAGACTCTTACTTTGCTAGGATATAATATCTGTCATTAAACTTTAGAGAAAAGGTGTCTTTTACCCTTTATGACTCTTGGGAGTCATACAAGGTCTCAAGCATCTTACAGGAATTCTCAAAGCACTTATTATATGTATGTATATATATATATATATATATATATATATATATATATATATATATATATGTGTGTGTGTGTGTGTGTGTGTGTGTGTGTGTGTGATAAATGAAAGGATGACATAATTACTACCATAGCCTTGGAAGTCAAGAATCATTTCAATGTTAAAGACTTGGACACACATGCTCAAGGTTGTTGATTACATCATATACTCAGCTAATAAGAAGTGAAACAAAAATTTAATACAGCACTTTCTAACTCCAGAACAATTTTCAGTGGACCATCCTACATCCCGAATTTTGCTTCTTCCCTATCCCACCAGAGATGTCTCTAACATCCCCTGGTGGTTTTCCTGAGTCTCTGATTTAATTCAGCAATTATTTACTCATCAATTAGCATCCTCCTGCTTGGCTGTCTGAAGACTCTATTTCCCATTACCCAGCTTTATGTGTTTGCCAGAACAAATTGCCTAAAGGCAGAATGAGAGGGAAAAGAAAAGAGCCTTCTCTCAAGAGATGCCCTAATTCCCAGGATAAAATTACCCAGGGCTAAGAGGGAATTGCATCTCCTAGAAAGTGTAGGTCTAGGACCCAGTTTGGGATCCTAAAGAAGGTCCAGCAAGAGCAATAAAGAGGAAGGAGAGAGGAGTTGGGGTATAGCACAGACACTGGCAAATGTGATCTCTAAGGCCAGATTCTGGTGCAATCTATTCTGTGTCTTGTGTGTATATATGTGTGTGTTATATGTGTGAGCATAGATTTACATTGTGTATATGTATGTGTGACTGCATGCATATGTGAACATAAACATGACTGTGTAAGTATGTAAAAGCCAGGGATGTTCTCTTTCATTATTCTCATATATATACTTTTGAGACAACATATCTCACTGAATCTAGCACTCATTAGTTATCTACACTGACTATTCAGTAAACCTCAGAATCCTTCCATCTCCAGTTCCTTAGCATGGAATTGGGAATTGGGCTCTTTAAAACACTAGTGATAGAGACCCATGCTCCAGTCTTCATGCTTTCATGGCAAGCAGGTTAGCGACTAAGCTATCTCCTAGCTCTCTTCTCTGTGACTTCCTATAAGTATTCAAATGACTCAGTGAGTATCACACACTGGAATCAGATGGTGGCACTGTGGTGTGGTGCAGAACTCCATTTCTCACCAGGTATGTCACAAGTAGGCACAAGAGAGTTCTCTTGTGACCCATGAAGAACTAACACTTGGCCACAAACCAGACATTTCATTCTTGCCTGCACTGGAAGAGTCACGTGAAAGAGTTCCTAAACAGCATAAACAAAGAAATGTCCAGCTCATAAGGAAAAATACCTACACTGACACAAATCGTTTAAAGCACTCCCCAGCATTCTGTAAGCCATCAGACTTCTCTTGAGGGTCACGAACCAAATACAGCTTTATTACCACAGATTACCACTTACAAACAACAGCAAGAATCAGGACTGGACTTCACGATTTCCCACACTGAGGAGGATTCGGCAGGTGGATTTTTCATACTCACTTGTCTGTTGTCCCTTTGTACATTAAGTCATTTGTTAATTACTCAAAACTCAGTGTCTTTCATCACGTATTTGGTCATTTGAAAGAATAAGAAGGTGAGAGATACTGCCCATGTCACTAAGAAAGTATAGTCAGTCTTTCCAAGGACCATAGTGGAGGTGCCGGAGACCTCTAGCTCAGATCAACCTGGATTTAGGGTGCTGCCACCTCCATAGCTCCTAGGATCTGCCAGAAGACAAGACCACAACACAACCACAGATTTGTCCCTGTTATATCTTTACCTTTGACGTTTACTCACCAGCTTTCTTTTTCTCCTTTTATAACACAAAGACCCTTTATTAAGGATTTTTATATACTCATCCTTACCAATATGAAGAACCTGATACCAGAAAATCTCCTAAATTAAGGAGGAATTTTTAAAGTGTAAATGATGGGGAAATACTTTTTACTTCTTTTATTTTTGAGCCTATAATATGAACATCATTTGTTTCCCTCCCTTCCCTCCAAACACTCCCACATGACTCTCCCCAATTTCTCTTAAATCAATGGCCTCTTTTAATTGTTATATGCAGATATTTATTGATTATATATAATATTGATTTTATATATATATAAACAAAACCTGTTCAGTCTGAATAGTTACTTGCATTATGTTTTTAAGTATGGCCATTTGGTAGCTGATAATTAATTGGTGTGCTCTTCCCCAGAGAATACAAGTTATTCTTCTTTTAGCATTCCTTAGTTGTCTCTCATTCTTTCTTTAGCACTGTGGCCTTATGGGCTTTTCCCCATCCTCCTTAGCATATCTCTTGTTTTTGTCTTTCTTTAGCTCATTCTAGGCAGTCTTATTGGTTAGACTTCATGTGTATCAGTTATGATATTACTAGGCTACAGGCTCACAGCAAACTCCCTAAAATATTTGGTTATAATATTTTGGCAAATGAATATTTAGGGCTTTAACAGAGTATGCGATAAAACAAACTCCTCATCTCTCTGTTCATCAACAGCCACAACAATAAGCTTTCACAGCATCTTCACACTCAAAATGACTTAGAATTCTGATGTCCTGTCACCAAGCAAGCCACAAACATAATAAGTGGGCAATGAAAGCAGCAATATATTCCCAAAAATGTTACATAAGATCATGAGGTCTGGTTCCACAAAATATGACAGGAAGATTGGGTTTTAAATTGGTTGCCATAGTTCCCAAGATGCTTTCATGGCGATTTCGTCATGGAAGTACTGTGACTGACATCTTGTGCTTATTTCCAATCCCATCAGAGTGAGACATGGAAATGCATGAAGGGATCTACTCTAGTTGTCTCAGGATGTCAGTCTAGTTCCCAGAAAACATGCATGAATGGGACAATCAAGAGGAAAGGTGAAAGGATTGACTCTGAGGTAAAAATAGGGAAAAGAAGACTTTTAAAAAACGAGGAAGACATGGTAGGAAACAGGAATCAGGAGAAGAAAGAGAAGAAGGAGAAGGAAGAAGAGGAAGAGGAATGAGAGAAGAAGGAAGAAGAGGGAGAGAAGAAGAGGAGGCGCAAAATAAAATATACTCAATTTAGAAAGGCTTTGCCTCAAGAAGGCAAGAGAAAGTCAGGACAGAATGGAAAAAAAAATGAAAGAAGAAACCTAGCAGACCACATGGTCCTTGGATGGAGGCAAACAGTGGGAAGTTAAAAGGCTTTGAGGAGAAAGAAAATGAAGTATTATGTTATTTGAATGACTTCAGAAGTCCTCTATCCCACTGCTATGTAACATGGAAGTATACTTTGTGTAGATTTTTTTAGAAAAAAAATTAAAAGCTGCCAACAGCAAGTACCTAAAACCCAGCTTCAGGTTGATGACTAAATCAGAAAAGATACTGCATCCTTGATAATTGAAGGTGTAAGGTCACTCATTCTAACTTGAAAGTAAAAATGAACAAAAAAATAGGAATATAGTTTACTTCTGGGAGTAGAGCATTCTCTCCTCTGCATCTATTTCTTCCCTGTTAATACTTTTGTTCTGGGTTTTTCCATCATGGGTCTTTCTTCACATTTTTTGTCTGTGAGTTAGTGGGTGAGGTTGATCCTACGCCCAGAACTGATGAAGTACTTGATCTTGCTCAAACCAATCAGCCCATCACAGATTTACAGACACATGACTGCATTAAAGCACTTAGTGTAGTTTTCAGGGCTTCTATGATGTTTCCAGAGTGGTGGATAATTCAATGATAACTGCATCTCTGAAAATCCCACCTAGTACAGAACAGAATTCATAAAAACTGCATTCCCTAGAGCTCCTTATATGACTTGCAGGTAGCTTGCATCTTCTTGAAAATGATATGTCTTATATGACTTCAAGAAAGGCTTGTCTGAGGCGCGTAAGTTTCAGAACCATCCTGAATCTTGTAAGTAGCATTTACTTCCTGAGTTTTTATTAGCATCCCTTTGACAGGAGAAATTTAATTCAGAAGAAATAGCTACTCCACACTAGCCACTGAGGAAGATACCTAAGGTTGAAGTATGGCATCTGCATGTGTCAGTGTCTACACACACACACACACACACACACACACACACACACATACACACACACACACACACACACACATACACACACACACATACACACACACACATACACACACACACACACACACAACCATAACAAGGAAGAAATTCAGAACACTGACCCTAATGTAGTGACCACCTACACTTGCTGTAACTGTTCAGTATCTTTCCTAATTCCCACAGAAAGAAAAGTGAGTTTGTCAAGAATTCTGATATCTGATCAGTGAGTCAACACTGGTGTGTAGCTTATTCCTCCTACATGTGTGACTATGCTCAAACCACCAAGCCTTCCTGGGCTCCCATTTCCTCCTCTCTACATGGTTTACTATCACACATGGTTGGTTCCCATGTTGGGGCTACACCGACATTATATGGAAAACTTGAAATCTCCTCCTAAGGACACATCAGCATTAAGTCTCTTGTAGCTAATAAACAAACAAACAAATGTGTTGGTGGCATAATCACAGCTAAATTGGAAATGCTGGCATTATCCAGAACAAGCTATCTATACAGAGAAGCTGAGAGTCCTCACACGCACAAAATCATATTTCCCCAGGCATAGGATTAATTAAAACTATCAAGTGTTCCCAGCTTTTTGAAATTAACTTTGAAAGTGTTTGGTGTGAAGGGATAAAGAGGGGGTTGGGGAAGCACTGAAGGGTGGGGCTGCTGGGAGGGAGGCCTGCTACGGAAGGGAAGTATGCCAGAGCTCAGTGTGTTTACCTTATTCTTAGAAGGAGCAGGAGGAAGAAATACAATTATAAGGATTCTTTAGGAAAAGGTAGAAAGGAAGAAACTCACTGTGTTCCTATCAGGTCTATCAGTTTTTCCTTCTTAATGAACATGATCTCAGAGCTCATATGAGATGCCATAGCCAGGGATCACACAGGTAGACTACTGCCACGGACTGGAGGTTTTCTTTTGGGGGTCCCTTGTACCGTGGGACGATGGGTTCTGGCCAAGTGTGCACGGGATTCGGCTGTGACAAACAGACTTACACAAGCAGTGTATGATCTGAGTGTATTTTCCAAAATATCGAGTCAGGTTTATATAGTCAATACAAAGCGGTTTGAAAGAATTGGGTGGTACAATGGTCAAGATACTTCAAACAAGGTACAGGTAAGTAGTCTTTAGTTAGGAACGCAATGGATCGACAGCAAAGTATATACATGTTAATTTGGCAGGAACTAAACAGCAATTGCAAACTAAAAGAAAGTTAGCTCTGACTAAGGTCACCTTGGTCTAGAAGCCAGGTGCAAATAGTTCCTATTCAGTCTGTTATTTTGGTTACAGACTGAGTAGGCCTAGTTAGTTCCTCAACTATGCTAATTCTCTGGGCTAGCAGAGGTTAGCCCCAGGGGATCCTTGTTAAGCTAGTTCCTGGGAGTCATTCAACTGCAGATCTAATGTGGCTTGCCTTATGTTTACTAAGAATGAAGATTCCACTTGACCTTGCCCTGGGATTAGTCTCCATTTTATAAACTTCAATGGACTACCCCTACATTATTTCCCTAACAATACCAGAGGCAATTAGTCTGGGTGGATAACATTCTTTGCAGAACTTCCAGGCCCAGGTTTGGCTAGGATGTTGGAACATTGGAAAAAGGTCCAGAGAGAAATGTCCGATTTTTTTCTCTAGCTGTCATATTTTGGTGGGCATCTAGCACAAGAGTACGAGGACATATCTGGGCTAGCTCTGAGTTAGGGGGTGCCAGGCGACAATGTGGGTGCAGGAGACTGGCTTTCTTTAAGCTTACGCCTCAGATACTGTGGTCACGCAAGGTCTGCGTGTCAGACTATTGTATATAACTTGCTTCCCAAAGGTTTATGTGCTGAAGGATTGATCATCTATATAATTATTGGAAGGTGATAGAGGTAAAGAGATGATTGGGAACACCTTGGAAGGAATTAGTGCTCCAATCCAAGGTGCATATTGGATTTCATGGATGGATGATCTTATCTGAGCAGTAGCTCAGGTTTCATGGAGCAAAAGTGGGTACAGCAAGTGTAGGTGGTCACATTAGGGTTAGCTTTCTCAATTTTTCCTTTCTATGCTGTGTGTGTGTGTGTGTGTGTGTGTGTGTGTGTGTGTGCGCGCGCGCGCATGTACCAGCACACGTGCATTTGAACAATTACTTAAGAAAATGCCAAAGGTCAGCTTTAGGTATCTTCCACACAATGGCTAGACAACATTTTTTAAATTAAGGTCTTTCACTAAATCTGGAGCTTGTAAATTTGGCTACCCTCACTTGTCAGAAATCCCCTAGGATTCATGTATTTACTTCCCCAGTGCTGACCTGAGATTACAAGTGCTTACCAAATATTTTACTAACTGAGCAATCTCCCAGGAATTTTGCTAACACATTTGCTATGTGACTTCGCTCTTGCACAAATCTCACCATAGGATGCACCCACCATGAGATACTCACCAAAGACCCATAAGAGCGCCACATTCCTGAAGGTTCTGAACTGTGTGTCAAGTAAATCTCCTTTCTTTATACTTTTCATAGTCTTTGATATTTGCAGCAGAAATTAGACTCAAGACATTGAGAGAAGCTGTTAAAGAAATGCTTGATCATTTCTTTAGGTGTTTCTCAGCCATTTGGCATTCCTCAATTAAGAATTCTTTGTTTAGCTCTGTACCCCTTTTTTAATAGGGTTATTTGATTCTTTGGAGTCTAACTTCTTGAGTTCTTTATATATATTGGATATTAGCCCTCTATTCGATATAGGATTCGTAAAGATCTTTTCCCAATCTGTTGGTTGCCGTTTTGTCCTATTAACAGTGTCCTTTGCCTTACTGAAGCTTTGTAATTTTATGAGGTCTGATTTGTGAATTCTTGATCTTAGAGCATAAGCTATTGGTGTTCTGTTCAGGAAATTTTCCTCTGTTCAGGTAATTTCCCCAAGCTATTCCCCACTTTCTTTTCTATTAGTTTCAGTGTATCTGGTTTTATGTGGAGGTCCTTGATCCACTTGGACTTGAGCTTTGTACAAGGAGAAAGGAATGGATCAATTTGCATTCTTCTACATGCTAACCACCAGTTGAGCTAGCACCATTTGTTGAAAATGCTGTCTTTTTTTCCACTGGAAGATTTTAGCTCCTTTGTCAAAGATCAAGTGACCATAGGTGTGTGGGTTCATTTCTGGGTCTTCAATTCTATTCCATTGATCCATTTGCCTGTCACTGTACCAATACCAAGCAGTTTTTATCACAATTGCTCTGTAGGACAGCTTAAGGTCAGGGATGGTGATTCCACCAGAGGTTCTTTCATTGTTTAGAATAGTTTTGGCTATCCTAGGTTTTTTGTTATTCCAGATGAATTTGCAAATTGCTCTTTCCAAGTCTGTGAAGAATTGAGTTGGAATTTTGATAGGGATTGCATTGAATCTACAGATTGCTTTTGGCAAGATGGTCATTTTTACTATATTAATCCTGCTAATCCATGAGCATGGGAGATCTTTCCATCTTCTGATACCTTCTTCGATTTCCTTCTTCAGAAACTTGAAGTTCTTGTCATACAGATCTTTTACTTGCGTAGAGTCACACCAGAGTATTTTATATTATTTGTGAATTTTGTGAAGGGTGTTCTTTCCCTAATTTATTTCTCAATCTGTTTATCCTTTGTATAGAGGAAGGCTACTGATTTGCTTGAGTTAATTTTATAAGCAGCTAATTTGCTAATTTGTTTATCAGGTTTAGAAGTTCTCTGGTGGAATTTTTGGGGTCACTTAAGTATACTATCATATCATCTACAAATAGTGATAATTTGACTTTTTCCTTTCCAATTTGTATCCCTTTGATCTCCTTTTGTTGTCTAATTGCTCTGGCTAGGACTTCCGGTACAATATTGAATAGGTAGGGAGAGAGTGGGCAGCCTTGTCTAGCCCCGGATTTTAGTGGGATTGCTTCAACTTTCTCTCCATTTAGTTTGATGTTGGATCCTGGTTTGCTGTATAATGCTTTTACTATGTTTAAGTATGAGCTTTGAATTCCTGATCTTTCCAAGACTTTTATCATGAAGGGGTGTTGGATTTTGTCAAATGCTTTCTCAGAATCCAATGAGATGATCCTATGATTATTTTTTTCCTTTGAGTTTGTTTATGTAGTGGATAACATTGATGGATTTCCATATATTGAACCATCCCTGCAAATGTGGGAAAAAGCCAACTTGATCATAATGGATGATAGTTTTGATGAGTTCTTGGATTCAATTTGCAAGAATTTTATTGAGTATATTTGCATTGCTATT
>JADRCD010191947.1:0-21243 GCA_019843815.1 Montemys delectorum
TGGCAATGACAGCTGCATTGCAGGGAACTACAGTTCAAGAGATCCTGACGCAAAGACAGGAGAATAAAGGATGTTTCAAATGTGGAAGTATGAATCATTTTAAATATGATTGCCCTAAGAAATCAGGGGCCACAAACAGGCAGCAGTCAGGTGCTGCCCTGAGAATCTGTCCTCGTTGTAGGAAAGGGAAGCATTGGGCCAGAGATTATATATTTAAAAAAGGCTTTCAAGACAATACCTTGTTGGGAAATGAGTGGAAGGGGCAGCCCCAGGCCCCCTTCCTAAAACAACAGGCAGCATATGGGCCATGAGGCTGCCACCCAGCCAAGGAAATTCATCTTTGAACTTTTCAGGGCAACCCCAGGAAGTGCAGGATTGGACCTCTGTTCCCCCTGCCACACAGTATTAACATCAGAAATGGGAGTTCAAATTCTGCCTAAGGGAGTCTTTGGGCCCTTGCCCACAGAAACTTAGGGATTTCTTATTGGGAGAAGTAGCTCAGTTGTGAATGGATTGCAGATTTATCCAGGTTTTATTGACTGTGATTACCAGGGGGAGATTAAGAGTATGGCTGCTTAACCTTGTGGTGTTATTACAGTACCTGCTAATCAGATAATTGCTCAGCTTATTTTAACTCCTCTGTATTCAATGCCTTCTAATTTTGTTAAAAAGGAGAGAGGACAGAGTTGTTTTGGTTCTTCTGATGTATACTGGGTACAATCTATCACTAGCAAAAGACCTAATCTTAAATTAATTATTGAAGGAAAAAGTTTTGAAGGTTTAATAGATACTGGAGATGATGTGACTATCATCAGAGGAAAAGACTGGCCCTCAACTTGGTCTTTGTTTGAGACAATAATTCATCTCCAAGGAATTGATTATGCCAATAACCCAAAATGAAGCTCTAAGCTTCTAACCTGGAGAGATGAGAAAGGTAATTCAGGACAAATTCAGTCTTATATTATGTCAAATCTGCCTGTTACTCTGTGGGGGAGAGATCTGTTGTCACAAATGGGTCTTGCCTTGTGCAGCCCTAGTGAAATAGCTAATAAGCAGAGGCCAGAACAGGACATTAGAACATCTGGAGGCCCTAAGCCTCATCCTAATAATAAAGGTTCAAAGCATTTTCCATGATGGCCACTATCTTGCCTGCACCCCATGCAGATAAAATCCAATAGATTAATAATATTCCAGTTTAGATTGATCAGTGGTCTTTATCTCAAGAAAAGATAGAAGCTACTTCTTTGCTAGTGCAGGAGCAATTGGAAGCAGAACATCTGAGGGAATCCAATTCCCCATAGAATATACCAATATCTGTCATCAAGAAATTTTATCAGGTAAATGGAGTTTGTTACAAGATCTAAGAAAGGTAAATAAAACAATGGTAGTTATGGGAACAGTGCAAACTGGACTTCCATCTCCAGTGGCAATTCCAAAAAGATATTATAAAATAGTTATGGATTTAAAAGACTGTTTCTTTACAATTCCTTTGTACCCTGAGGATTGTGAGAGATTTGCTTTTAGTGTTCCATCTGTTAATTTTAAAGAACCTATGAGAAGATATCAATGGACAGTCCTTCCTCAGTGCATGGTTAATAGTCCTGTTATGTCAAAAATTTGTGGCACAAGTCATTGATCCTATAAGGAAAAAATGGCCAATGATGTATATTCCCCATTACACAGATGATGTACTATTAGCAGGAAAAAAATCCTCAGGATGTACTTTTATGTTATAGAGACTTACAAGTTGCCTTAGCTGAAAAGGGACTGCAGATAGCTCCAGAAAAGGTGCAAACTCAGGATCCGTATAATTATTTAGGATTTACACTCATGGATCAATCTATTATTCCCCAAAAGATAGGTATTTGTAGAGACAGATTAAAAACCTTAAATGATTTTCAAAAATTATTAGGTGATGTCAATTGACTTTGTCCCTATCTAAAGCTTACTATGGGAGAATTGAAACTTTTATTTGATATTCTCAGAGATAATTCTGATCGAAATTCTCCTAGAGTTTTTACTAGAGAAGGAATGTCAGCTTTACAGCAGGTAGAAAGAGCTATTGAAAATCAATTTGTTACTTATATAGATTATTCTTTACCCCTGCATTTGTTAATTTTCAACACAACTCCTGCTCCTACAGTGTTGTTATGGCAAAAATCTCCTCTCATGAGGATACATTCAAGGGTATCTCCTAAACGTAATATCTTCCCATATTATGAGGCAGTAGCTCATATGATCATGCTTGGTAGAAAGTGAGCACTGACTTATTTTGGCAAAGAACCAGATGTTATCATTCAGCTTTTTACTTTAGATCAAGATTCCTGGTTAAAACAGCATAACACAGATTGGTTGCTTGCTCAGATAGGATTTCAGGGAATTATAGATAATCATTATCCTCAAGATAAACTGATAAAATTCTTAAATGTGCATGAAGTGAAATTTCCTAACATGACTTCTTTACAGCCTTTGAGTAATGCCCTTGTGATATTTATTGACAGCTCCTCTAAATGACGAGCTGGATATCTTATGAATAATTAACAGGTAGTCATAGAAACTCCTAGTCTCTCAGCACAGTTAGCTGAATTAACAGCAGTATTAAATGTGTTTCAGGCTGTGACTGATGCTTTCAATCTTTTTACTGATAGCCTATACGTGGCACAATCAGTTCCTTTGTTAGAAACATGTGGTACATTTAATTTTAATACCACAGCAGGATCCTTATTTTCACAATTGCACAATGTCATTCTTGCACAAAAAAAATCAGTTTTATATTGGTCATATACGAGCTCATTCTGGTCTTCCTGGACCATTGGCTGCAGGTAATAATTGTATTGACAGAGCTCTTGTAGGAGAAGTTTTAGTTTTAGATCCTGTTGCATTAGCTAAACGTGAGCATGAAAAATTCCACCTTTCTAGCCATACCTTGAGACTCAGATATAAAATTTCCAAAGAGCAAACGAATAATTGTAAAACAATGCCCTAATTGTGTTATTCTATTTCCAGTTCCTCATTTAGGAGTAAATCCAAGAGGCCTTATGCCCAATCATATTTGGCAGATAGATATAACTCATTATGCAGAATTTGGAAAGCTTAAATATATACATGTCTGTATTGATACTTGTTCTGGATTTATATTTGCTTCCCTGCATTCAGGAGAGGCCTCTAGAAATGTAATTGATCATTGTTTACAAGCCTTTAATGTTATGGGCTCACCTAAAGTCATTAAGACAGGCAATGGGCCAGCTTATTCTGGCAAAAATTTTATGTCATTTTGTAAAGATTTTGGCATCAAACATAAAACTGGAATTCCCTATAACCCAATGGGACAAGGGATTGTTGAACGTACACACTGCTCTCTTAAAAATTGGCTTTTGAAAACTAAAGGAGGGAATTTGTATCCTCCTAGATCTTCAAAAGCACACCTTGCTTTTGTGTTATTTGTTTTGAACTTCCTGCAGACTGACATTAAAAGTCAGGCCACTGCGGACCAACACTGGTATCCTAACACTTCAAGGTCATATGCCATGGTAAGATGGAGAGATCCACTCACCAATACCTGGCATGGCCTAGATCCTGTTTTGGTTTTGGGCAGAGGTTCTGTGTGTATTTTTTCTCAGAAGGAGGATGGAGTGTATTGGCTTCCTGAAAGATTAATACACTAGATGGACTCAGATCCACAAATGTAAGCACAAATGCACTGCTGAAAAGTCTTTTTTCTTTTTCTTTTGTTTTTGAGCTGACAGCTTTTTCTGTTACTCTGGAAATGCTTCTACCAGCTTAATTCAAAAATTTGCTTTCTCCCAAAGCTAAATAAACAATTCAAATTCACTTGCTCATGCCTGGAGCTAAGGTTTGTTTATACCTGCAGTTTTCAGCCCTTTTATTCTAAAGGCTAGTGCAATCCTGAAGTTACTAGCCTGAAGTTACTAATCTGCAATGGAATTGAGGCTTGTTCTCAGCAAAGGTTCCTAGAGTCGGAGCTGGTATTTTGCAGCTCAATCAGGCACCTACACTCATCTCCAGCACACTGGTGTACAGCTTTATGAGGACTTCAAATAAGATGGCTTCCAGAGAGACTGTGACAGCTTGTGGACATTGCAAGTAGTAAAGGCATGTCTTGACATTAAAGACATGGGAATGAAGTGCATTTTGAGAACCTGTGTTCAGAGAGTTAGGTCTCAGGCAAAGAAATCAACCTAAGACCGGGGCACGTGCCTAGTGGCTATGTTTTGAAAAAGCACAAAATAAGCCTGGTTTGTAGAATTCAAACTAGATGCACATGATTCTCTAGGAAAGGTAAGATATTTTGCCAGTAGATATTATACTGTAGGTGAGATTCACCAAGGCACTGTGAAAATTCCCGTACAGGACTGTGATGTATGATTATGCCTTAGTCCTGCTATTTTCTAAATAAAAAGGGAGGAACTGTTACCTCCTCCTTCCCCTCAGTCATTGAACTTCTGGCAGTCATTGCTTGGCGGCTAACACCTGGGGAGCTGGGACAGATGCAGACTGTCAGTTTGTCTTTGAAGAAGCTACCTGAGCACACCCACCACCTGAGTATGCCTACTGCCTGAAGATCTTGCGAACCTGGGAACCTTGGCACCTGAACCTTTTTTGTAGTATGCAAAATTAGGTAACCTAGAGATTTGGTTTCGGTTTCTGCTGTGACTATAAAAACCTTTGCTTATTCTAAGTAAAGTGAAGCCTTGATTGGGACACAACTTGGCTTTGTGATTTCTCTTTGTATTTCGAACCCTCTATTTCAGGTCCTTTGTTCCCTCCTGGCTGAGAGAACCCAGTTTGTGAAACTGTGGGCAGTTTCATGTCTTCATTAGATGAAGACATGATGTACTATCAGGTTAGGAGCTTTGCCACTATTGTAGAGTATGTCTATACCCCAGGGACCTAATTTTTCAAGCAGTGCTACTAATGGTGTCTATCTCAGTGCTTGGCTTAAATGTTTGAATAAGGTCATTTGCAAGAGCATCTTTTACTACAGTGGGCATTCACAGGATTAGTTTTTTAGTAAATGGTATTCCTATGCAACTCTGACAGACCTGACTCTGTAAACAAGATTAGATCTGTTTTGTACTCATGCAGAACTGCTTGCCTCTGCCTCCCGTGTGCTGGAACTGAAGCAGCCAAACACCCTGTCTGCCCTGCGTTAAGCCCTTCTGATTCTTAGGTCCAGAGGAATGACCTTAGTCTTGGAAAACGATGGCTGTAGATTCTATGTTCTATCTCACACTGAGAAAAAGATACAAAGACAGGCAAGAAGACAGTAAGAAAATGAAAACAGAAGCCTTGATGGACACTCATTTACATAATTGATATATTTTCATCAATTTATATTAAAAATACAAAGATATGTAGTGCCAATAGTAACTACTAATTTTATGTTGATGGAAGCATTCTCAAATATTGGTGAACTGATCTTCTGTTTGTCCTTTGATGTAACGGGGATAAAACTAACATTAAAACACTAGTCTTAATAAAGTAGAGTCCTCTTGGATAAGAGTGGGTCTCACCCTTATCAGATTTAGCACATAAGAATAAAATGACCTCATAATTGGACTAAATGCCTACTAAGCTGCTGACCTAGGACATTCATCTTTTGTTTACCTTGGACATGAACATTATCTTTTGCTGATTCTTGAGTCTCCTATTTTGTAAAAAGTACTCTTTTGTTGTTGTTGGTTATTTTTTGTTTTGTTTAGTTTTAGTTTTAGTTTTATGAGACTGAGTTTCTCCATATAGGCCTGGATGTCCTGGAACTCACTCTGTAGAACAGGGTAGCTTTGAACTTACAGAGATTCATTCACTTGTCTCTGACTTCCAAGTGTTGGGATTAAAAGGTGCTACCACTTTCTGGCTTAAGAACTTGTATCACTGTGCTTTCTCTGGCATTTCAAGCAGTTCAACCACAGCTATTGTTCCTCAGGTGCCATTCACCTTATGTCTAACAGGAACTTGCCATACAGGTTAGGTTGGCTGGTCAGCATTCCTCAGCATTCCTGAACCTGTCTCTATTTTCCCCCTTCTATGGTTACTAGCATGCATGATGTATCTTTGTACCTGGCTTCATAATGTGGAATCTATGGATTTAACTAAGGGTGTCTCATGTTTGCATGGGAAGCAGTTTACAAACTGATTTACAGCTTCAGTCCTTCCTGAAGAATATCACTCATAATCCACAAAGAGAATGCCAACAAAAATACAAGAATATGGTCTAGTGAGTTGATTACCTAAATTAACATATAAAAAATTAATTCTCTGTATTTGGTTTCTGTATGTCTAATTTTCTCTACAAATTCATATTTCTTAGTTATGGGAAATGCTTGAAATGTCCCTGGCACTTTCATAGTCATGAATAGAACTTTGAGGAGAGACACAGTAGAACTGTTGAGTGAGTTGACAAGATGCTTCTCAGCTGAGATCAAGCAAGGTAACAATCAGCTTTGTACTTTAGCTCTCACAGCATAAAAGAGTGTCCGTGGGGTTCCTAAATGGGCCATGTTTTTTCATATTTTTGTGCATTTTGGAGGTGATTTCATTCTTATGTTCCAAATATGAGAGTGTACTGTCTTGTGTATCTAGATACAGGGAGGGTACATTGTGTCTTATGGAAAAAGATCATGTGTTGTGTAAGCATATTTTAGGCATGCAACGCAGTTGATCATGAGTTCAGTGTCAATGTATTGACATATATGATCATCAGGTACATCTACAGAGAAATAAGATACCATAAGATTCTACACTGACCAAATAATAAAACATGGTCAACAGTGATGTGCAGAGATACCAGCTCAATATTCATTAGCTCATTATTTTTGATACTATTACCGTTGAAATAATGATTAAAGGCAAATGATTATTCCACACTCCATGACTCACACACCATGAACTTCCTGCTATAAAATAATAGTGTTTATATATCTGTGAGTAGAAGATGACTTTAAAGCCTATTTCTAGGCATCAGGCTTCAGGAAGACTTGGAGAAATGAAAAGGGTTATTTGATGATAAATCAGGTAGTAAAGGGACCAATTAGTGAACTCCCCCACCTGTGATCAGCCTAAGAGTCATCAGATTCACAGTGCTGAGATTCTGAATGAGGCTGTCCTGTGGGTTTGGCAAAGAGCCAGAGCACCAAGGCAACCAGGAGAGCTCTGCCTATGGATGAATCTGGTAGGGAAGGAAGCTGTACACTGTCCAGGACTCAATCATGAAGGCCACACATACACACACACACACACACACACACACACACACACACACAAATACAATCACCAGTGTAATAGTGATTGTAATGGACTCAAACTGAAGCCACCTGGGAATAGGGAACATTGACTGAGAAATTGCCTCTATCCCTCTATCAGATTAGCCTCTGGGCATATCTGTGAGCCATTTCCCTAACTGCTAAGTGGTGAAGGCCAATCCCATTGTGGGCAGTTCTATCCCTGGACAGATAGGCTTGGCATATAATAAATGTAGATGAGAAAGCCAGTAAGAGTGTTCCTGCTTCAGTTCCTGAGTCCAGGCTCCTGTGCTGAGTCCCTATTCTGGCTTTGCATGGATAGAAGTAGAACTCACATTAACTCTTTTCCTTCCTGAGATGGTTTCTATCAGTCTATTATCACAGAATATTACTACAAATAGGCTTAATGATTATATGTTAAAAATATTTGCAGACATGCTGCATTTATTCCTATTATATTTTGGATGACATTATAAAACATTTTGTTAGTTATAAATTTAATGTGCTCACCAAAATTATGACTAAAAAAAATAGGCCAAATGCATATTTTGTGAGTGTGGTAATTATGTATTTTCTGCAAACAAAACAATGACTTTTCAATCTGTCACAAATTATTTGAGGTTTTTGATTTTAAGTACTCAATTTATGTATAATATTTTTCTTATTGTCCTATAAAATTACTGGCCAATTCTGTGAGATACTAATCTTTATTTTTCTGCTTCATATTGATTATTGTACAGTCAAAATAGATCCTTACTGATCTTTTTCTGTGAAACTGTAGCAACACAAGAAGAATGCTAGTAATGGAAATATGATAATGTATTTCAGAGATGTAAAGGACAAGAATGGGTTATTATTTAATGATGAATTGATGAATTGAATGAGGCCTGAAAGGTATGTGTGTCTGCTGAGTATATATTGCTCATATTGCTGTAGATCAGAAAAGAACAACAAAGCTTTGTTTGTGCAGGGAGGAAATAGAAGAGAGGGAAATCTGAAATGAAATAATGGTTATTTTAAAAATTCAGATTTTTTTATTAGATATTTTCTTTATTTACATGTAAATTTCTCCTTTCCCAGGTTCCCCTCCAAAAATCAAACAAACAAACAAAAGAACAAATCCCTGTTGCCTCCCCCCTCCCCATGCCTGCCACCCCACCCTCTCCCAGTTATTGGTCCTGGCATTCCCCTACACTGGGGCACAAAACCTTCACAAGGCCGAGGTCCTTTCCTCCTATGGATGATCAAATTTGTGATCCTCTACTATATACATGCTGCCAGAACATTCAGTCCCACCATGTATAGTCCTTGATTGGTGGTTGGGTCCCTGGGAGCTCTGAGGGTACTAGTTAGTAATTGTTGTTCGTTCTAAGGGGCTGCAAACCCTTCAGCTCCATAGAACCTTTCTCTAACTCCTTCATTGGGGACCGTGTACTCAGTTCAATGAATGGTTGTGAGCCTCTACATCTGTATTAGTCAGGTATTGTCAGAGCCTCCCAGGAGATAGTTATATGCTTGTCCTTCCTTCAGTCTCTGCTCCATAGTTAATCTCTGCCACTCCTTCCATGGGTATTTGGCTCCCTCCTTTAAGAAGGAATGAAATGTCCATCTTTTGGTCTTCCTTCTTAATTTTCTTGTGGTTTGTGGGTTGTTCTTCCTGTATTCCAAACTTCTGGGCTAATAACCACTTATCAACTATGTTCCCTATTGTACAACCAACATCAAGTTATTTTTCAGAACTAAATTGTATATTTCAGGGATTCTAGTTATTCAGGTGCACATCTTGAATGCATTTTGTCCCATTGTATAGGTTATTTTCATCCTGTTGATAATTTTCTTTGCTATCAGAAGCATCTAAAGTGAGAACAGGCTTATTTACTTTTACTTTTCTTATCTGTACTATGGAGAAACCACCCCCAAACAAAATAATGACAACAACAAAACAAACAAAACCACAAAAGAACCCCCCAAAACAAAACACAAAACTCCTTGTATCAGGACACAATCATGAAAGCCACAACAGAAACATAGAAAGCAAGGAGTTAATCTTTTCTCTTTTATTCAACTGATTTTTTGGATAAAGGCAACAAAACCCCACATTGGAGAAGGGATAATCTTCTTCAATTAATGGTTCTGAGACTCCACATTCAGAAGAAGAAAATTCTATCTTTTGCCCCTTATAGATATTAAGCCTAAGTGAAAGAGAGTTAATATGGCTTAAAAAATCTCCATTTATATTGTAAAACTTGAGGGTGCAGTACATATGGTGTAATAATGGCCTGACTTTTTTTTTGTGTGGCATTACATGACACAAGATAAACAGGTATACAAATGGAAAATAGGTGCATTACAATGCTTAGCCCTACTAGTCGTCAAGGAAATTCCTCAAACTCATCCTAGTGTCTCCCTTTAATAAGAATATTATTTACAAAATAACAATATTTATACAGAGAAAATGGGATCTTCTGTGCTATTTGTAGGATGGAAAATTTGTCCCAACATTGATGTAAATCACCATAGAAATTACTCAAAAAATTAGAAATAGAACTGTCATGTAATGCATCCTCCTCATCATTATGGAATTGAAGTCAGCAAGATTCAGATTGACAAAGGAGAAGTGTGCCATGTCTATGCAACACCTTTTACAAGATAGAGTATCAATGTGTGCAACATAGATGGGTGAGTACAATAATAATTCAATATGTAAATGGAATACTAATCAACCATAAAAAGGAATTGTTTTCTATTCACACCTTTATGTGCTAGCTTGATGGACACTTGTGAAAAGAGGACAGCTAAGTAGCAACACATGTTCTTGCTTACACATAGAAGCTGAAGAGACAAGTTCCAGGTAAGAATAGTCATTACAAGAGTGTGAGAAGTGAGGTTGACACACCTGATAACGTCATTCTAAGATATGAAGATGTTCTTGTATTCAGTTACACAGCCGGAAGGTTGTTAGCAATGATATATCTTTCTATTTGGAATTTGTAATGTTCTCCATATTTAGAAAATGTGTTTGAAGTGACAGACATGCTAATTAATTTAATCTGTTCATTATATAGCATTAGAACATCACATGTTGTATAATATTACAATTATAATCAATAGATCATACAAATTATATAGGAAAGGAGAAACTGATAATGAAAACACTTTATGAAAAAGAATAAAAAACAAGGGATTTGGTAGTACATTTATCATATAATGTGCTATAACCTAAAGACGTGGGGGGAAGGAGGACAGAGTCAGTGAAATCTTCCTGACAGAGACTCCTTCAGTTTTGTTACTTAAGTCATTGACATGTATCTCTTAAAACAGTGGTTCTCAATCTGTGGGTTGTGAACTCTTTGGGGAGTGGAGGGCTTTTTGACAGGAGAAACATATCCTTAAATACCAGGTATTTACATTAATGATTCCTAACAGTAACAAAAATCACAGTTATAAAGTATCAACAACAATAATATTTCAGGATGGGAATTTTTATGTTCCACCATAACATGAAGGACTGTGCTAAAACAGCACAGCATTAAGGAAGCAGACAACATAGTGAATATAAGATATAGGTGTTGGAGGAAAGAACTCAGATATACCCATGGAGATGAAGAAGCTTAACTGAGCTAAACAGTTGCTGTAGGAAATAGCATTGAAGTTGGCAATTTATGTCCCCCCAAACAGTGACAAAGATCATCTCTAGGAAGGAGAACTTCTAGAGGAAGAAACACATTGGAGTCTTTAACTGAGCGTCTGTCAAGGTGAGGATAGTGATGCTTATGTTCCAAATATACTAAATACGTAAGAATTAATAAAAAGAGAAAAATTACAGCCTGAAGTTCTTGAGTGTCTGACATGCCCAAGAGAACAACCTTGGTAATCAGAGAGTGGTTTCTCATGCTGACTTGTTGTCCATAGAATCTGTTTATAAAAAAAAGGAAATCAAAGAAGTCTACTCTCTTAAATGAACATTTTGTTTGGGAACCCACCTCCTATCATAAGAATTAAGTAAAGATGGCAAAGACCACACCTGGAGAATTCAATTTGATTGATTGATAAAAATTAATGAGTTTCAATGTTGTCTGTAAAATCCTAGCAACATTGTACTGTACGATCTTTTCCCTAAATGTGAATTCACTTCTCATTATCACTGTCATTTCTGTATAGTGATACTCAGAGTCTCATCAATGACATCAAGGACAAACTCAGAAAGTGTGAGCTAAAGCAAGCAAAGAGAGAGACTAGATACACAACACATGCTTATCACTGGGGACTTACCTCACTGAGAAAATACCCATTCCCTTATTCATTTATATTGGATCTCTATTACTTCTATAGCAATATATCTAAAGGAAATGGTCAATGAATGCATTAGAATAAGATGGATTTGGTGGACATTTATAAAAAACAGTCTAATAAATTATTGGATCAGTTGTATGCAGTTTGGTAATTTTCTGATAATTGCCTTGCATCTGGTGATCATTTTATATTTTAATCATCTTAGAGACTTAGCTCTGCTCTATATGGATAAACATGTAACACCCACCACATCCAGCAGCTCAAGCGAATGTGCTTATTCTTTTAATGAACACATGGGGTTTCAAGAACTCAATGAAGATTTATTTGTTAAGGTGGAGGTGGTATGGTAGTTGATAATGGTAATTATTTTCCAAGTCAAAGAACGTTCATCCATATTCATTGTGCTAGTTTCACATTATAACTAAGGATACCAGAAAGATTTATATTTCACTTTATAGTTACTATGTATGATTAGTACAGATTAAAAATGTGTACATGTTATCCCCGGATTGGTTGGCATGTTCTTCTCACAGTCTATTGCTAACATATGACTACTAAAGGGATGGACTACGATCCAGCAGTGCAGGAGCTATCCAGATGGATCATTCTTGTTGGAGAATCACACTTTTGGTTGACTGCCATTACACATGCAGTGGAATGGCTCTTTCTGACTCAAGGGACTTTCAATCTCCACCCAGACGCTTCTTTACTGCACTTTATTGTAGCTAGGCATCCTAGAGATTAAAATCGACAATGAACGTAAATCTGTCTGCATTGGGGCTGGAAAAGAATAAATAGGCTTTTAATGCATTATGAGTACCCTTTCATCGCTTTAGGATTCAGTGTCCCCACAGGAAATGTCAAGAACAGCCTTTTCTCTCAGTGCCTGCGCTATTCAGGCAAAGGTCTGTTACAGTGTGTTTAAAGGAACAGGCCATACAAGCGGGTAAATGCCAGGGAGGAACGATGGAAGATTTTAATATTTTGTTCTACTGTTAATGAATCTCCACTGTTTTTTTTAAAAAAAATGGTCTTCATCTCTAGCTTGGAAAACATAGAAGCATTGGTATCAGCTGATTGAATCTAAAAAATCATTACTTCTAATCATTATTTACATGTTTGAGTTGAAGGCATTTCCTTTTGTCTTTTAATACTGACAGGATTCAGGTTTCAACTAAAGCTTTCTTTTGTCTTCTATCTTTGTCCCTTTTGTATGCACAGTTTTATAGGATACTGGGTCTTTTAAAATATGTTTTGATTGCTTAACATTTATTTATATATTGGCATGGCACACAGATGTGGGCGTCAGTAGATTACTTTATAGTTATATCTTCTGGGTCTCCCTATGACAAAATCTAACTAGTTCTATGTCTAATGCAGTGGTTCCCTAACTTCCTAATGCTGTGACCCATTAATGCAGTTCCTTATATTGTGGTAGCCTCCAACCATAAAATTATTTACATTGCAAGTTTATAACTATAATTTTGCTACTGTAGTCAATCATAATGTAACAACTGAGATACAGAATACCTGATATATACTCCCCATGAAAAGGTCATTCAAGCCTTATAGGGGTCACATCTCACAGATTAGGAACCACTTGTTTAATGGAATAAGAATGTGTGTGTTCTCAGTTTATGATGTACTTTGAATGGTAGTTCAGAGCTCAGGAGCTGGTCATTATAACAGTAATTATGAAATGGGAGAAATTTTATCAGTCAGGAGACAATTGTCAATATCTGGGATAATTTTTGGGTACTAAAACTGGAGGAAGGTAATAACTGATATCTAAGAAGTAGAAAAAGGCACATTTCTATGTACTTAGCAATGTAATTGAGTACACAACAAATAATTATGTTGCACAAAATGTTAGCAGTGCCAGAGTTGATAAGCCTTGGCATGAGACTGCAAACACTCAGGCTTTTTTCATTTATTCATGTATTGAATATGTGTAAACATAAACAAGAAGCCAGTCATTGTTTAAATGAAGTGATCTGGAAAATCCATTTATTGTTCTAACTAAAAATACTTTGTGTGTCCTGTACAATGTTGTCATAGATCTTACTTTCTAAAAAGATACTTTTGGTAAAACGGCCATTAAATCAGCAACTACAAGTATCTCAAGCCTCCTGGGTGATTTCAAGATGAAAGTAGCACTGGATTCAGCTGATTAGTGGGCTGCAAACTCTTAGCTGTGATAAAACAAGAGAACAAAAGCTGAAAGAAAAATGCAAAATCATCCCTCCATTTTTACCTTTAGGTGAGCCATAAGACATATAAATCATATATATCAACAATTCAAAGCCTCCAACCTCATGTATAGTTTGGTATTTAGGATCAGGTGAGACATATACATATGTTCTCATTTTTAGTTTTGTATAGAAAAAAGGCTTCAACATTATTTCTTCCAGTTTCTTCAAGGCAGAACTACTGTGAGCAACTGTCACCATACTGTGTGACAATACAAGCAGCAAGGCACAGGTCTTGTTTCTGTGCCACAAATATAAATCTTCACAGTGAAATCTAATGATTTTTTTTTTTAAAAAAAAAACCTTACTATTTATCTTTTGGACAAGATTGTAAATACTGTCATGTATATTCAGGACAATGGCAAGATCTTTTGATTTACATATATGTGGATATGCTTGCATGGAAACCAGCATTTTGCCAGTTCATAAATGTTCACTGGAAAAAAGCCTGTTATGTAGAAATTCTGAAGCCTTGTTAAGCTGCAGACCACCTTGTGCCATTGACCCTTTACCATGCCATTTACCCATCAAACGTGTCCTTCATCTAATCTAAGGCTAACACAAGCCTTATATCATTAATATCTATATGAACATGAGTGTGCATTTACAGAATCTAAGCTAAAATTAAATTAGCAAATGTCCCTGAGACGTCGATAATTGTAGTGTGCCTGAATAGCCAGGATGGTCTTAATGGCTAGAGCCCATTCCTACCTACAAAGACAGGAAGGAACATCTTGCAAGTAATTGCTTCTGTCTTCTAAGATAACTGCTACTGTTTGGCAGCTCAGCAGGAATCCCAGTAGAAGCAACCTGGCTCTCATTGCATCTGCTCCGGAGAAATCAAGAAATAATTACCTTTTTATTTGGAGACTTGATTGATGGAGCAGCCTTCCCTGTGGCTATGGAGAGATAAACTGGGCCAGAGAGAATATCCTGGGTTTTATTCAGACTTGATTACTCCTGTTGCAAGGGTAATTTGAGTTCAGGGCACAGAGTATCACAGCTGATTAAAGAGAGGACTCTGGGCACATTGACTCTCAGATGTCTTGATTACAGAAATTGTGGGCTCCCATTCCATGCTCGTGAATGTGCGGAGAACATGACACCCTGCATTTCCATGACACCCTTCTGTTTTCTATGAATATAGAAGAAAGAAAATGGACTAGTCAGAGGCAAAGTCACGGAAGAGAATCACAAGCGAGGTAAATATTATTTTCTAAGAAAGTGGCAATTACCACAATATTATGGATCAAAATGAAAAATTTCAAAGTGCTAATTTTGTTGAATGAAGTCTTTCAGAGAAGATGTTAGTTGTTTGGCTACCTCAGTTGTCAATGGGGAATTAGCCCTAACCTTTTCCTTATAAGCCCTAACGATAACAAACACTTCAGTCATGAGCTCTTATTAACTGGGGACTCTGTATTTTAGTTTAAATATACTCAAATATGAATCGAAAAGTGAGAATGAGAGTTTTTCAAAACCTTATTGGATAATAGGAGAAGCAGAAGTGAGGGAGGCTTTAGGTGGAGGACACTGTGGGTTTCCTAAATGTAAGCATACTGTGAACATTGGTCCAATCCGTAGCACTTGGGTCTATGTATCTACTCAATGTTAAATGAGGAATAATAGTGTGATGTATATAAACACACTTACTTTGCTAAACATGCATTAAAATATAAAGAATACTGATGATCGCAGCACTCATTTGAGCTTAGTATTGTTGATAAACATACTACTGAAATTAAATTATTTTCAAATCAGATCAATCTCATCTCATGGTAACTGAGTTCACTAATTAGAAAGACTCAGTACAGAAAACACCTGCCATCTTGTCTTTCATGCTTTATCAAACTCGCATTGATTATCCATATATTAACTATGCAATCCTATTAGGATATTCCATGAGTTATAATAATGAATATTTACACATTTATTTTACAAACTTTATATAAACCTCTCCTCTTCTCTCTCTCTCTCTCTCTCTCTCTCTCTCTCTCTCTCTCTCTCTCTCTCACACACACACACACACACACACACACACATGCACATACACAGAATTCTAAAAAAAAATTTAATTTTATTCTCTTTTATGTCCATTGGTAGAAAGATAATATGAGTTTAGAATATTGTGTGGACATTTAAAATTATAAAGCATAAAATCACAGTATAATATGTGAAGTTTATAGTAAAGCTAACTACAAATATAATGCATCTTCCAAATTTTTAGCTATACAATATTATATGTGATATGCTTTATTATCCATAAATATCAATATGTAGAAAATATTAAAGTTTAAGACACTATAAGCATGATAAGTAATGTTTATGGTTATTAGGTAGCTTTATATGCATAAGTTAAAATATCTTTAATCTTTTATTTTATACCATACCTTGAAGATTGTATTATAGTGTATTTACTACCAATTATTTCCATTCCATAGAAAAATCTATGTGATTAAATTGTGGATTATGTCTCTTTGGTTTCTTTTATTAATTGAAAGCCAACTGCTCAGGGGCTGACTGAGTACATAATTTGTCAGTATAAAAAATAGTTGGCTTTTCTTCACTATTCAAATGACACTAGCCCATAAACCAGAAACCCCATTATAATGTAGGTACACAAATGAAACAAAATCAAACGTGACAGAGAGATGTCTGTACATTTACGCAATTTGATGACTCAATAAATTCACAATGACCAAGATCCTGAATAAATAAACCTGTTCATTGACAGGTGAAGAAATGGAACACGCTACACAATAGAATACTATTTAACCCTAAGAATGAATGTAATTTTGCCATAAGGTAGGAACATAGGTGGAAGTGGAAGACCACATGCTATGTAAGCTAGGTCAGACATGGAATACAAGTCCAGTGTCTACCTACCTGCGAAAAGTAAAATATAACTCTCACAGAAGCAGAGAGGAAAGCAGTGGTTAATGGGGTATGAAGGCTTCAGAAGTGATAGGAAACAAATGCTTTATGTAGAGATGATTCAATAGGAAGCATAACTTCTAATGTTCTATATCATAGCCAGTTATTGACATGTTTCAAACAGCTACTATATGGGATGTTGAATAGCCACAACACAAACAAGTATTACATATTGAAGATTATGAAGATGTCAGTTACATTGCTATGATCGTTTGGCAACCCTTGTAATTGCATAGGCATACCACTCTCTTATATGTAGGGCTTATAAGCAGTTTGCTTTGCCTAGTGTGTATTACAGTTCACATATGAAGGGGGTGTGAAATAAAAGCAGGAGGCAAGTCCACTGAAAGCTCTGAGGGTCTCCATACTTCAAACTCTTGTTCTTCATAGCTTTCTCGCTAATGAAGACACAAGGCTTAGCTGGAAACATCTCTTGGTCAGTGATAATGGAATCATTTGTAAAGTGAGAGGAGCTAATCATGATAACAGGAGAGAGTCACATCCAATTCAATTAGTATTCCTAGAGTGGCACAAAGAAGATGATGTGTGCTAGGAATCATTTTTGTCATTATTATGAACTATTTAAAACACACTTCACTTACCTCAGCTTAGAGAGGTCCTTCCCAGCTGCTCTATCTAGTTGGTATGTAATCTGACATAATGAAGCATTTTCACAGTCTAAGTGCCAAGGGATGACCTGTTTTGCAGTTTCATGAAGAAATATATAATCAAGGAACAACAATGAAATGGTCTGTACTTGACCCAAGCAAAGTTTGTTGGGAAGAGACCTTGTATTTTCACTTCCCAGGTTTCTCTTGACCCTTAAAGTAGTCTCTGGTCTAGCGTAGGTGCTGAGTGTGCTGCTTATTTAAAAAGTGACCATTGGTAAAATTGCTCAGACAGTAGTAATGTAACTGAAAGTTGCATTACATTTGCAAATTGGCTTTAATGTAATGTAATAGAAAAAAATAGAAAATAGATCTACAGTGCTGTTGGCTACAATGCCAGCTAAGTGTCATTTAGAATATGTTCACCTTAACAAGGTATGAGCAAGGGTGATATCCGTAGATGTACTAATATGGAAGTGGGAGATTATGTGATCCCACTGCTAGACAAAAAAATCATCAGGAACTAGCAATTGGTGTGTGAGAGAGAATTAATCTTTTCCAGGGATGAACCCCTTAATTGGTTATCTGGTTCCAAACACTCACCTCTAAAATCATGTACATACAAGAATTACTGAATGGACTGAACAGTTTGTAAGTATACAAATGATATGCTTATATCAAAATACATATATATGTATATATATAATCAAAATAAGTTGTGAATTTGAGAAAGATTAAGCAGGGACATGGGAGGGTTTGGAGATAAAAAGAGAAGTAGAGATATGATATATTTATAATTTAATTAAAATTAAAACATACAGAAACAAAGGATTTTTTTACTTGATATTAAGATTGGACAAAGATATTTTTTTGTAAATTTAAAAGTTGGCTCTTGGAAAATAATGAACAGGTAGAACTGACTGCATTATATACATATCAGTGTGCAGGACAGGAGGTAGGCATAGAATGTTAAATCATTCTGTGGACTCAGTTGACAAGTGTATTTATGTGAAGTGAATATGTTATTAGACTTGCAGTTATCAAACTGAAAGTGCTATGAAAGGTTACTCCAATTAAAACTCTTCTAAAGGTGAGAGGGAGGTCACTGATGAGACTCTTGCTCTAATCAGCACTTTAATTTAGATTAATGAATCTACAAAGCAGCCTTAGATAATACAGAAAATATAAAATATGAGGAGCCATCCTCTCACCTACTCAGTAACTAAAAACCACATTTTAGATGTAAAATCTTCACAGATTTATTTATTTTAATGAAAAAGACTTATTTATTTTTATTTCATGTGTATGAGTGTTTTGCCTACATGTGTGTGTGTGAACTGCATTTGTACAGTGCCTGCTGGGACCAGAGGAGAGTGTTCCGGGGTAAGCAATGAGTCAGGGCTGCAAACCACCATGTTGGTGCTGGGAACCGAACCTCAGTCCTCTGAAGAGGAGCCAGTGCTCTTAAACACTGAGGTAGCCCTCCAGTTCCTATATGACAGTTCTATATATTTCCTATCTTTCTCAAATGAAACCATGAATCAACAAATATAAGCATATTTTAAGTCTGGGATATTTATATATTACAGACCATTTTCTGTATTTTGATTTCTTAAGTACAATATTTATTCTTTTGCTTACAGAATCAACAACAGTTTTAAATATTCTTATCATTTTCCTATCATCTCACTATGTGCTCAAATTATGACTTCAGATACTAAATATGTGATTACTATAAAATATACAAAGAACTTAGATAGAGACACACAAAACACAAACCAAGTGATGATGATGGGTTTAAGAAATGCTTTTGTCTCCTCTCATAATAGAAAAACAAAACAACTTAAGATGGGAGACATTAAAGAAAATGTGTATTAAGTCTTAACCTCTGAGGGAAAGGAAAGTTAAAAGAGGACCACTTATAGATAGTAAACCTTATATAACTTCTGCTCCCTCATTAAATTTACAAGAGGGAGATAGAAGTAAAACAAATATCAAATAGAATTGAAACATATTTTGAAGGCTACAGAATTTTAATTATTTTATAAATTAAAATATAATTGTGCCACTTTCCCCCTTCTCTTCTTCCCTCAGGATTCTTTCATTGCCTCTGAGTCTATCTCGGATTCATAGCCTTTTATACTTTGATTATTATTGTTACACACACACACACACACACACACACACACACACACACACACTGCAGGAAAGTTCAACAGGGCCAATGACTGTATTGAATAACAAATTTAGGGCTTATCCCTCTCAGTGGCTAGTGACTGTCTACAGTTCTTTGTCTAGTCATAGGACCCCTGGAGAATTTCCCCTTCCACTTTAGCATGCCTATTGGTGTTGTCATCATTATTCATGTGTTGTATAGACAGCCATATTCTTGAAGTACTGTACTGGCTAGCTTTGTGTGTCAACTTGACACAGGCTGGAGTTATCACAGAGAAAGGAGCTTCAGTTGGGGAAATGCCTCCATGAAATCCAGCTGTGGGGCATTTTCTCAATTAGTGATCAAAGGAGTAGAGCCATCCCTGGGCTAGAAGTCTTGGGTTCTATAAGAGAGCAGGCTGAGCAAGCCAGGAGAAAGCAAGCCAATAAGGAACATCCCTCCATGGCCTCTGCATCAGCTCCTGCTTCCTGACCTGCTTGAGTTCCAGTCCTGACTTCCTCTGGTGACCAACAGCCGTGTGGAAGTAAGCTCAATAAACTCTTTCCTCTCCAACTTGCTTCTTGGTCATGATGTTTGTCCAGGAATAGAAACCCTGACTAAGACAAATTGGTACCAGAAGTGGGGTATACCTGTGACAACCTGACCATGTTTTGGGGAGGACTGTGGAAGGACTTTGAAACTTTGAACTAGAAGAGCAGCCACTGGCTGTTAAGAACTCTGTGGGATGTTCTGTAGGAGCATGGAAGATCATGTTGAAAACAGTGCAGAGATGGAGGCCTGGCTTGTAAAATTTCAGAGAGAAGATTAAAGACTCTTATCAGGGCCATGTTGTTTTAATTGTGAAAATTCTGTGGTTCTGGTTAGCTGGGGCTGAAGTATCAGCTGTGATTAACAAGATACCAGAACTACTAAAGTGAAAACTTTGCATTGCTGGGACTATTGATGCTGGTTAGCTGGAGCTAAGAAATTAACGGTGATTAAGAAGAGACCAGCATCATTGAGGTGATATCTTCTGGGGAGTGTTTTCTGAGAGCACAAAGAGGCTGTATTCCAGAGATAGCCAAGGTTGTACCTTGTGCTGCAGCAGGACTTGGTAATGTGTAAGAGTCACCCAGGTGGTACTGGTTTTGACAGCATAAAGGGGTCATGGAGAGCAGCTGAGGCTCAGCACAGTGAGAAGCCATGGAAGGCCATTGGTGAAGGTGCAGCCTCAGTTTGCAATTGATGGCCCAGGACTGAAGGTGTCATGCAAAGGAGTTGAGGCTTGGCACCATGAAGACAGTCTATGAGAGGCTACTGGTAAAGCCTAGTTACAGCAGTGTTTTGGGAATGCCAGTACCATACAGTGACCACCAAGGACAGCAGTAGCAATGGAGTACAGGCATCTGGAGCCCAGAAGATAAAGATGTGTGCTACAAAGGGCAGAGCTGGAGAAGTGACCAAAGCCCTTATAGGAGCCCAGAAGATTGTGAGTTGGATCCCAGACATTGGTTTTGCTTTTGATTGTGACTGTGCCCTGATATTTTTCCCTCTTGAAGAAAGAATGTATTTTAGTGGAGCCCACAGTTAAGAGACCTTAAATTTTAAAAGATATTGGACATTTTAAATTAATTGGACTTTTAATATGTAAAGACTGTGGGACTTTAGATCTTGGGGATGAATAAGAACATAAGGGTTAAAGCTTAATAGTGATGTGTTTGTGTGTCAAGTTGACAAGGGGT
>JADRCD010191948.1:0-36762 GCA_019843815.1 Montemys delectorum
ATATATATATATATATATATATATATATGTTGTTGTTTTGTTTTGTTTTTCGAGACAGTGTAGCCCTGGCTGTCCTGGAACTCACTCTTCGAGACCAGGCTGGCCTCGAACTCAGAAATCCGCCTGCCTCTGCCTCCCAAGTGCTCTCAAAGCCATAAAGATTAGTCTGATCGTTTTCCTCTACTTTACTGACTCCTCCAGCCACGCGGCCTCTTGTGCTGGTCTTCCATTTGAGTACTGCCTTGCTGTGCAGCTGCGGATGGTCTCTGAACTCCTTCTGAGCGCTTGGAAGGCAGCTTAGCACTGCCGTGTGTGGTGTATTTGTGGCTGGCAGTGGACTCAGGCTCTGTGCATGCTACATAAGCACTCTACCAATGGGGCCACATCTCCAGCCTCCTGTATGTGCACGTATGCACTCCGTGCACTCATGCACACCAAGGGTATGAGTACAGAGGCCAGAGACAGATGTTCACTGTCCTCCTTCATCAGTATTTATAACCTTTGATGTGGGGGCTGGAGTGATGGCTCAGCAGTTAAGAGCACTGTCTGCTCTTCCAGAGGTCCTGAGTTCAAATCTCAACAATCACATGGTGGCTCACAATCTGTAATGGGATCCGACGTCCTCTTCTGGTGTGCATGAAGTCTGGGTATTCATATACATATCCTAGAAATCTGCATTTAAACCAGCAGTGGTGATGCATGCCTTTAATCTCAGCACTTGGGAGGCAGAGACAGGCAGATTTCTGAGTTCGAGGCCAGCCTGGTCTACAGAGTGAATTCCAGGACAGCCAGGGCTATACAGAGAAACCTTGTCTCAAAAAAAAAAAAAAAAAAAAAAAGCAAAACCTGGGCTGGCAAGATGGTTCAGCGGTAAGAGCATTGACTGCTCTTCTGAAGGTCCTGAGTTCAGATCCCAGCAACCACATGGTGGCTCACAACCACCCATAATGAGATCTCACACCCTCTTCTGGTGCATCTGAAGACAACTGCAGTAAATTACACCAGAGCGAGTGAGTAGTGCCGGCAGAGGTCCTGAGATCAACAGCAGCCACACAAGATAGCTCACGGTAACTGTAGCTCTGTACAGCTACAGTGTATTCATACACATAAAATAAAAATAAATCTTAAAAAAAAAACCTTTGATGTGTATGTGTCTGTGTGCACATATGCCATAGGAGTCTAAGTGCCCATGGGAGTGGAAGGTAGACCCCATGGAGATGGAGCTACAGGCTGCTGTTGGCTGGATGGACATTGCAGCTGGGATCCAGAACCCCACTCCTCTGCAAGAGCAGTGCATGTTCTTAACCCCTGACCCAGCTCTCCAGCCCTCCAACCCCCACCATTTTCTTCTTTTTTCTCGAGACAGGGTTTCTCTGTGTAGCCCTGGCTGTCCTGGAACTCACTCTGTAGACCAGGCTGGCCTCGAACTCAGAAAGCAGCCTGTCTCTGCCTCCCAAGTGCTGGGATTAAAGGCGTGCACCACCACCGCCCGGCTTCCACCCCCACCATTTAAAAAGAAGTAGTCATTTGGTCTATTTTGTCTGCCTGATGCCCAGAGGAAAGAGGGCATCAGATCCCCTGGAACTAGAGTTACACAGTGACAACTGAACCTGAGAGCTCTGCAAGACCAGCCAGTGCTCGGAACTGCTGACACACCTCTCCAGCCCCTGCTGTTTAGTTTTTGAGGCAGGGTCTCTCATTGACCTAGGGCTCACTGGTCCAGCTAGACCAGGTGGCCAATGGGCCCTAGGGAGCTTCCTGTCCCCCACCCCCAGACCCCAACCATGGGGGCAGACATGGGCTACCTGTGCCCTTGGCTTTTATGTGGATACTGCGGACCCAAACTTGGATGGTCATGGTTCTGGGGAAGGCCCACTACTGAGCATGTCATAGGATCTCATGTGTGTGAGGAGTTCTTGTACTTGTTCCTGAGTTGTTAGGTGACAGGCTAGGGGATAGGGACCTTCCCAGTCCCTCCTGGCAAATCCTAGTGCCACCTGGCAAACACAGTGCCCATCTGTAAGTGAAGAAGCCTGCGCAGCCTGAGTTTCTTTTTGGCAGTGGAGTTGGGATGCCTGCCAAGAGGTGTGGGGTGATGTGTTGTATAGGCCCAGGACCAGGGCTCCCTAATGGAGCTCATGCTAGGCTGATCCTGGTGCCCTGTCCTCTCCTGCCACACAGCCAAGTGTCAGTGGCTGCACTGCAGTGGCGTCTGAGTTGGTGTCAGATGGCTACCCCAGCAGTAAAGTGAGGTCACAAGCCCCCAGAGCCGGCACAGGGGCTAATTTGCCCTCCTCCTTCCTGTCCGGTGGGACCCTACCTGTTTGGGGCTCCTCACTATGGCTAAGCTTGGTAGGCAGGGCCCAGCATGGGTCCATCCTGCCAGTGATCCTACACCCATCGTGCTGTGCAAAGTGGCAGCCCAGACAATAAGCCCTAGCTAGGGTCCTAGATCTGAGCGGTGACATCCTTCATTGATGGCTGCCTTGATGGATCTGTACCTCGGTTTCCCTGGATGCCGACTGAGGCTACCTGGGGGGTGCTTGTACGGTAGACTGGGGACTGAGGGACAAGGGGAGGCTAGGGGACCATGGAAGGGTACCGTGAAGCTTGGAGTGCAGGATTGGTGGTGTACAGTGGGGTCGGAGTGAGCGCCTGGTGAGTTATCAGGCAGAGAGACAATGGACAGACTTTATTGGCAAACAAGGGAGGACAACATCCCGCGGCACACAGTCGCAGTCACCAGGGCATCTCCACTTTAGGCACTGGGCGCATACTGCAGTGCCAGCCGATCGAAATCATTCTCCTATAGCGGGAGATGGGACACAGCGTGAGACAGCACAGCCTTCTCCCTCCCATATCAGGAGCCATCCCCATCCCTAGGAACAACTGCTCTGCTCACCTTGGCCTGGTACTCCTTGATGAAGGGGTGGGCCCTGTGTGCATCCTTCAGCTGCGACAAGTATCGGTTTGTCACCTGAGGAGAGTAGGTTGGAATTCAGTTGGCCAGATATTGGGATCCAAAAGCCACTCTACCCTGCAAGCTAGGGTGGGAGCAAGGGAGGGACCCTGACCCCCATGCCCCACCCAGAGCATATGGACCCAGACTTCATGCACACCAGAAGAGGGCACCAGATCCTATTACAGATGGTTGTGAGCCACCATGTGGTTGCTGGGAATTGAACTCAGGATCTTCGGAAGAGCAGCGAGTGCTCCTAACTCAGTAGTAGCCATCTCTCCAGCACCATGTCCTGGATTCTAGGACAGTGGTTCTAAACCTTCCTAACTGCTGTGACTGTATAATACAGCTCCTCATGTTGTGCTGACCCCTAACCATAACATTTTCTTCGCTACTTCCAAAGTGTAATTTTGCTGTTATCGATTATAATGTAAATACCTGATATGCAGATGTGTGAAAAACTCATTTGACCTTCAGGTTGAGAGCCACTGTTCTAGGATCTAAAAGCAACATAGCTCCAGGCAGGCCTGTCTATAGGACACTGAGGACGGCTGTCTGTCCTCAGCTGGGGCAGCTCGGCAAGCTGTGTCCTCTTCACCTACATAGAAAGCTGCCCCAACTTCCTCTTCCCTCTAGGTCTCCGCTGGTCTCCGCCTGTCCTGTTCCTGTCCTCACCACCATCCTGAAGGGGCTGAAGCCTGCGTCACACTACAGCCTACCTCAGGGGGCTTGCCCAGGTGCTGTGACAGTACAATGAGGTTGATGAGGGTCTCAGGGTGGCCGCTGTCCTGGAAAAAGATAGAGAACAGGCAGTCAGCAAAACCCAGGCACTGAACCCACAGACCAACATCTGACTGAGGCCAGAAAGAGCCAGCCTAAGCTACCATAGAGAAGGTAGGTGGTGCCAGGCTGTCCCAGATTTTTTACCATGCACTCTGCCTTGTGCCTCCTGCTTAGCCTGGCCTTCATCTGTCCCTCTAGCTTTGGGGGGGCACTGAGTTCCCTTGCTCCACATTAACCTGCTGGTTAATTGTGAAGTCGCCCCCCCCCCCCCCGCCTTTCTCCATTGAGTCAGGGATGACAGGCCAGCTTTTAGGTGAGGGTTGGGGACAAGCAGATGGGAAGCAACTAGTTGTGCCAAGTCCCACAATAGTGCCCCTGTGTTTAAAAAGTCCCCAAAGCCTGTAGCCACAACAGCTTCTACGGGTGCAGCAGACCCAGTAGCTCGTGCGTGGTGCCAGAGTCTGGTGGTAGCCCTGCAGTTCATACACGACTTTCTTGGTTTTGGACTGCAAACTCATAATCCTCCTGTCATAAATTCCCAAGTGCAGTCGTGACAGGCTTTTTCCCTACTCCTTCCTCAAGCATTTCAGAGCCTTGAACATGAGGCAGCACACGGACAACACCTGTGTCCTAAAGGCAGCCCAGGGCCCCTGGACGGTGGTGGCATATGCACGCCTTTAATCCCAGCACTTGGGAGGCAGAGGCAGGCGGATTTCTGAATTCGAGGCCAGCCTGGTCTACAGAGTGAGTTCCAGGACAGCCTAGGCTACACTGAGAAACCCTGTCTCGAAAAACAAACAAACAAACAAAAAAAAAAAACAAAAAAACCCAAAAACCAAAAAGCCAAAAAAACCAAAAAACCAAAAAACAAGACACCCCAGAGCATGCCTCAACCAAAGGCCCTTATTCAATTTGTCTTTATTTTGTTTTTGTTTGCCTAGGGCAGGGGTTTTTGTGCAGCCTTGGCTGGCCTGGAACTCACTCTGTAGGCCTACCTGCCTCTGCCTCCCAAGTGTAAGGATCAAAACCACGTGCCACCGTGCTCAGCTATACCTCTTTAATTTCAAGTCAGCCCATCACCCCGGCAAACCAGGCACCCTGCAGAGCACATGTCAGGCCGCCAAGAGTTTTCATGGCCAACTATGAGTTTCTAGTTGTTTGAGGTATAGTACTGGTGTGCTGGGATGCCCATGATGGCCAGGGTGTGCCCCACCTACCTTGTCCAGTGCCTCTTGCAGCACGCCCTCCGCAGTCTCCCAGCGGCCTTGTGCTGAGTGGCAGGCTGCCTGGCCGTTGAGCAGCAGCAGTGTGGGTGAGCACTTGTCGGCCAGCTCCTGGAATATGTAGTAGGCTTCTTGCAGCTTCTCACCACCCTGTGGGGACACTTACGTCAACTGCTGGTCACCTGCTCGCTGGACACCCTCCATGCCAAAGCCCAGGGCGCGTCCCTCTCTAGACCAGCTCAGCCCCCACTTCCCTTCCAGCAGAGAACCCTGAGTAAAGGGATGTGAGACACACAAGGGCGTACATCCCCCCTGCCACACTGCCCGGCTCTAACCCTGCTAAGATGCTATGGAAAAGGGCTTTCAGGGATGTGGTGGATGTGCCGGGACCACAAGGACACTGAGTCTCAAACAGTACAAAGCAGCGGAGCCTGTCGGGGCAGGCCTGTAACTCCAGCTGCTCTGAGGGCGGAGGCAGGACAGTTCAAGCCTTGGCTGATGAGACGATTTGGCCAGCAACGGTGCTTGCTCCATTACCAGAGCTCCACCTCTCTGCGCGTGCATGTCCCATCCTAGTAAACTATCGCACACACAGTCCAAGCCCCGCCTGCTTACAGAGTGAACTCAAAGCCACCACGTGGAACCTTAGGAAGTTCTGTCTAAAATAAGAATCAACATTCTTTTTGGCTTTTTGAGACAGGGCTTCTCTGTAGTCCTGGAATTCACTCTGTAGAGCAGGCTGATATTTGACTCACAGAGATCTGTCTCTGCCTCCTGAGTGCTGGGACTGAAGGTGTGCACCTACACCATCTGACTCAAAAATTAAAACATTTAAAAAAGGTCAGGGAGCTGAGGATGGGTAAGTAGCTACGCTGTAAAAGGACCCATTGCAGGCATCCACTGGGCACCCCACAACTACCGTAGCTCCAGCTTTGAGGGACTGACACCCTCTTCTGGCCTCTTCATGCACTGCATGCATATGCACAAATCAATCTGTAAGGGGCAGGGCTAAGGTGCATGCCTGTATTTCAGCACTAGGGTGATAGAAGCAGGAAGATCAGGGTTCTAAAACAGCCTCAGTCACAGGGCCGATCCGATGACACCCTGGGCTATGTGACACTTGTCTAAAACAAAACAAAATCCCTCAAGGCTAAATAAGAATAAGGAAAACATGGCTGCAGTCCCAGACAGATAGACCGGGGGGGGGGGGGGGGGGGAGGCAGAGGGAGGGGGGGGACAGACAGACATACAGACAGAGAGGGAGGGAGGGAGGGAGAGAGAGAGAAAGTAAACCTCCAGAAAACCTGGGGTCATTCCCACCCAAGAAGACAAGCACTTGAGAGGCCAGAGCTGGGCTCTCCTGTAAAGGCTTGCAGACAAAAGAGCTCAGAAAGGAAGCCAAGCCCAGGAACCAGAACAGGGCAGCTGGCAGGAGGCAGTGTGAGCTAGGGATGCCCAGCCTGTTAGCAGCCTATTAAAGGAGCCCTGAGAGCAGAGCCAAGCCACTCCAGACCTAGGAGACACAGAGAGCCGGCCAGCTTCCTGGCCTGGCCCACTCCCTCCAGGAGCCTCTTCCAGTGTCTGCAGCGCTCTGCCACAATGCTTTGGGTGAGGCTTGGCTGAACAGAGGGGTGAAGCCACAGGAGTGACACTTCTTAGTCCCTACCCCCAAATTCCTGAGGAGCTTACCACAGCCAGGTTGACCCAGGCAGTGGCTAGCTGGGTGAGGGTGGCGTCCTCATCTTGGTCCTGCATCCTCTTCAGCTCCTTCCTGGGACATTGAGGGGCGAGCACTGAGTGGCCTGGGGGCCCCAGAGCCTGGGCATGGACCCTAGCACACTCTGCTAGTCTGTGTCCAGCTGATACGGAGAAGACATGGCTGGCCCACCTATTGCCCACATGATACAGATCCAGGAGATGCTACCCGGGGACAAAGCTCAGTTGTGCGGTACCACCTCGGGGAAGCTCCAGGCCTGCCATAGCCTAGGGAGCTGCTACTCCACCCCCAACAACAAGCCCCACAGAACTGTGATAGGACCTGGCTTCCCACATGTCCTGTGCAGAGCCTCCCACCACCCTACAGGAGTGTCTACCCACAGTATTACCAAGGGAAGTAGGCAGAGTCCCCACACCCTTGTTCCCAGCAAAGGACCCCAGGGAGAGGCTAGGTAAAGGGTGGTGTGCCACTTGTACGGGACACAAGAAATAAGAAGCCTTGGGGAAGCTGGGGTTGACATCTGGGCACTGCGGTCCTGGCTGTGGCTCACCGAGCTAGATCCAGCCTGTCCAGCTTGAGGAGGATCTGAATCGTCATGGCCGTGCTGTAGACAGGGCAGAGATAGTGGTTGGCAGGCATTTGGCCTTGCCAAGAGAAACACTTCCACTTTTCCAGTGAGAATGCAAGGGTCTGGGCTCTTTCTTGGGCTCTGTAGGGACACACTTGCAGGTGCAACTCTGTTGACTTCACTCCTCTGCAGGCCAAGCAAAGGGGCCCAGACCTGTCTCTGCCTCTGTGTGGGGTGACAACTCAACACGCTGCTTGATGCCATGGCCCTAAGCACCTTTGCCTGCTATCATCAGCCTCTGTCTCAGTTCCTGGGACGCAAGATGACTCATGTGGCCACTTGTCCCTTGCTTCCCTTCTATATGGGCTGGCCCCAGGCCTGTAGAGGCCAACTCCATGTTTACTGCTCTTCTATTTACTTTCCCTCCAGTTCCAAGATGGAACCTGTGACCATCTGCCCTTTTCTTTCAGACAGGGTTCCATATATCCTAGGCTAGACTCAAATTTAGGTTAGCTGGGGATGACCCTGAATTCCAGATCATCCTCCCTCTACCTCCAAGTTCTGAGAGGCAAATAAATGCTCTTGCCTCCCCACCCCGACTTGAAACGAGCTCTCTCACTATGTTGCCCAGGCTAGCCTCAAAACCCTAAGGTATCTGAGAGATGGCTCAGAGGGTAAGTGAGCACATGCTATGAAGCCTGCTGATTTGAGTTTGATCTCCAGGGTCCACGTAGTGGAGAGCACCAACTCCCACGAATTGCCCTCTGCTCTGCAGCATGCACACACGTACTGTTGTACATATCTGTCCTCAAATTAGGGAGGAAAAAATATGTATGTATCTATGTACATACGTATGTATGTATGTATAGGCTTAATTCACCTCCCTCAGCTTTCTAGGAGATGGGATTTTAGGCATCTACCTGACTTGCTTATCCCTCCTTCCTTTTTTAAAAATAATTTTAAACTCATTCTTTGACAATTCATACGTGTATATAACATATTTTGATTGTATTCCCTTTTTACCTTCCCTCTGGGATCCTTCAGCTTAGACCTAAGTTCTCTCTTCTTTGTATTTCTGTGCGTGTGTGTGTGTGTGTGTGTGTGTGTGTGTGTGTGTGTGCGCGCGCGCGCGCAAGCACAAGTGTGGAGATCAGACAACTTGTGGGAGTCGGGGTTACACTGGGCCCCAGTGAGACCCTGTCTTAGAGAAGCCAGATAAAGCAGGCTTCAGGCCACTCACCACTCAAGGCCGTCACCCTGGTGCAGGGTACGCAGGGCTGCATCCGGGTTCTGGTCGTGGAAGTAGATGGAGGCAGCCATGAGCAGGAAAGTGGTATTGGTCACATCCACACTCCTGCTCATCTCACGATCCAGCTCTAGCACGATGCTGTCCCTGCGAGAGGTGGCGCTCACTGTGAGGCTAAGGCAGGAGTTGGCCTCATGTCTCTGAGGGACCCCATTCTTCAGGAGCGCAGAGGTGTGTCAGCCCAGGGGTGCACAGGAACGAGCAACAGAGCGGCCAGGGCATCTTTACAGAGCACCCTAATGTGGTGCATCTTTACAGAGCACCCTAATGTGGTGCATCTTTACAGAGCACCCTAATGTGGTGCATCAGGGACCAGCCTTGATACCTCCATCCATCCATTCTCATGCAGGTGGCAAAATAAGCTGGGAGAGGTGGGAACAGGCACTCCTGGCCAGCTGTATGCTGGAGCATTGCATGTGACAGCTGCATCAGAAGTTGTCAACTTCCAGGTGAGCCCATGAACAGGCCTGGGTCTGGGTGAAGCAATTGGGATATACTCTACCCTGGGTATGGACAGCACAGCTGCTAGGAAGGGACAGTGTTCTTGGGTCTGAGGCTCGAGGACAGGGCTTGCTAAATGGTTAGCAGAGCCCACGTGTTCTTTTCTGTGCTAGGAAGCCAAGGCCATGTGTATGCTCAGCATGCTCAACATATAGCCATGCCCCAGCTGGGCATAGCCTGCACAGCAGGTCCATCACCACCCCACGGAGCAGGCGAGGGAAATGGAGACACCAGAAGTGAAGGGGTTGGAAGTAAGGACATCTTACCTTCTCTCTGCAAGTTGGAGCAGACCCCGGGTTCCAGGCTATTTGGGTCTAGCACCACCTGCCCTGGCCAAGCCTTACCTCCGGTTCTCACTGGCAAGGTACTCAGCAAACATGCGCACAGCCTGGAGCTCTGGGGCCGAGGAGGGCTTGATCTCGTCCAGGACCACGCCATACTTCCTCTAAGGTCACAGGTGCATATCAGTCCTTCCTACCTGAAGGCTTCATATTCCCAAGCCACAGCCCACACCACCAGCACACTGCTCAAGACAGCAGTGTCACGTGCATCTGCGGCAGGCAGCAAGGTCGCCACATTTTCCCTGCTGCTGTAGCTGGGGACATGTGTCAGCACTGAGGGGGCAGAGGGTGTCTGCTGAGCCCACCTTCCCCCACCTGGCAGACCTCTTCCTGACACCTGTGGCTACTTCTGAAGCCACCTGTCCCTTGCTGTGCCTTTCTCACCCAAGCTGCTCTCAGACTGGCAGCAATCCGCCTTCCTCAGCCTTCCAAGTGCTAGGGATTACGCGTGTCTCACCACGCCCTGTTGGGAAAGTCACACCCAGTTTCTCCCTGACCCACACAGAGCATGTGACCTGGGCTGGAGGTGGTGACGCACAGTCTGTGATTAGGGCGTGTCATTCAGGCTCCTCCTGGGGCACCTCAGCCCCTGCCCTGGGCCCAAGTGAAGAAGATCTTTTCAGAGGTCACTAGAAATATATCTTTTTGAGCAAGATGTTGTTGTGTAGCCCAGGGTACCCTCAAACTTGACCTCCTTCTGCCTCAGGCTCCTAAGTGCTGGCATGACAGGCCTGTGCCACCGTGCATAGCTTAGGGCTGTTTTTAGAACAAATAGGTGAAGAAAACACACCTCACTGTTATGTGGGTAGTGATGAAGCCAGGCATGGCAGCACAAGGGAGGTGGAGGCCAGCCTAGGCTACATAGTGAATTGAAGGCCAGCCCGGGCTATGTGAGATGGCTGCCAAGCCTGATGACCTGAATTCAATTCTCAGGACCTATACAATGGAAGGACAGAATGGAGTTCGGCAAGCTGTCTTCTGACCACACATACCCAACCCTCCCCATGATGTAGCACCCTGACACCGTCCCCTGGCCTGGCTGTTCACAGCTTTCCTGCCAAGTGCCTTGTGCCCTTCCCCAGGCTGCCCATACTCACCTGTGCGAGGTACGCTCTGTACAGGAAGACATCCCTCTCTACTTCTCTCTCAGGACTGGACAGCTGTGAGGAGATGTGCAGAGTGAGGTTGAGCAGCCTGCTGGGCAGCTTCCCTGGTAGGACTCAGGCTAATAGCTCTGGGCCTTAACTGGAATCCAGGGGATCCAGAAGCCCCAAAGGAGTCTCCACAGAGGGCACCCAGGGTGCAAAGCCCTGGTCTTATCTCAACTGATGGGGGCCCAAAGAGGTTCCCCTGTCATCCCAGCATCATAGCGTGCTGTGCCATTGCGGTGGCAGCAGCGGCACTGCGCGCCCCAGCCCTGCTGGGCGCTTCACAAGCTCAACGATTTTTGCTCTGATTTTATTATTTTGGGAGTTTTGGACAGGGTTTCATGTCGACCAGGCTGGCCTCACACTCACTATATAGCTGAGAACAAGTTGGATCTTCTTGCCTCTTATCCAGAACCTTAACAAAACAGAGCTTTTAGCCTGGTAAGGACAAGCCTCCACACACTTTACCCTAGCCATGCCCCAGCCCATCACGGCCCTGATCTTGGAATGCTAGGCTATTTTCACATTCAAAACAACCAAGCCCAAGACCACTACTTTCCACACCCATTCTCCTGCCATTTCCTGGCTGCCTGCTCTGCCTCTGTCGCCAAGGCTACTGCACCTAGGTAGCCTGGAGTTCCATCAACTCCATCCCTCACTGAGCCTAGCAGGAACGCTGTGTTTTCCTCGAGTGCACACTGAGGAATGAGTGACGGGTGATCCGATCAACAACACAGGCTGTTGCAAACACTGTTCCCATCTTTAATGAACTAAAGACAAGCTGAGCATGGTGGCACAGGCCTGGCATCTGGGAGGCTGAGGCAAGACTGCTCAATCTAGGGACAGCCTGGGCTATGTAAGACTGTTTAAACCATAAAACAAGAGCCGGGCAGTGGTGGTGCACGCCTTTAATCCCAGCACTTGGGAGGCAGAGGCAGGTGGATTTCTGAGTTCGAGGCCAGCCTGGTCTACAGAGTGAGTTCCAGGACAGCCAGGGCTACACAGAGAAACCCTGTCTCGAAAAACCAAAAAAACAAAAAACAAACAAAACAAAACAAAACAAAAACCATAAAACAAAACCAGGGCTAGGCTTTAGTCGGTGGTGGAACACTTGCATGGAAGCTGTGCTTTCCTCCCCCAGGACAGCATGGCTGTGCGCACTGCGATCCCAGCACTCCAGAGTGGAGGCACGAACATCAGGAACTCAGTGCTGTTCAGCAACATGGGGAGTTTGAGGCTACCCTGGGCTAAAGGAGACTGTCTTCTTTTATAACCAAACTTCTCTTTTTTGGGGGTAGGGGGGCGAGGAAGTTGCAGTTCAAGACAGGGTTTTTCTGTGGCATCCTGGCTGCCCTGGAAATCGATATGTAGATTAGGCTGGCCCAACACTCGGGAGATCTGACTGCTTCTGCCTCTGTGTGCTGGGATTTAAGGCACGCCACACTACCTCCGGTTCAGGACTATTATTAAGACAGATTACAGTATTATCTGACTGACCTAGAACTCCTCATGAAGATCAAGCTGACCTTAAACTTAGAGATCAGCCTGCCTCTACCTCCCAAGTGTGGGGATAGAAGGCGTGCACCATGATGCCTGGCTTTATAAAGACACTTTTTAAAAAGGGGGCGGGGGGGGGGGAGAAACGAAATAGTAAGATGTTTTAAAATAGAGCCAGTGGCGCACACCTGTCACCTCACCATTACCCTGACTTCAGGTCAGCCTGGGCTACGAAGTGAGCCCCTGTCAATCAACCAACAGAATGCTAGAAGCTGGGGACAGGGGTGCACGCCTGTCATCCTAGCACTGGAGGGGTGGAGATTGAAAGCACAGTTCTTCAACGTTAGCCTCGGTTACACAGTAAGTGCAAAACCATCCTTGACTACAAGAGAAACTGAGTCCTCCGACCAGAACCTCAGAGCACGCGGGAAGCTGCTCCGCACGCTGCCCACCTTCACGCGCTGCGCCTCGTTGATGCACTGCTGGTAGCTGCCGATGTAGAAAGCGTTCTTCACGTCGAACAGCTCGTCTACCTCTCCGGAGCCGCCAGAGACCGCGCCCGGAGCCGGAGGAGCCATGTCACCACACCTCTAACCGGCCTTCTTCCTGGGAGACACGTACGCCGGAAGCAAGGCCCCGCCGCCAGGAACTATGGGAAACGTAGTTCTATGGGACCAATCGGAGGCGTTGAAAGAAAAACCTTGCAAAGCCTCCTGAGAACTATAGTTCGGATTCCATCAACAAACACAAGGGCTTCAGGACCAAAACACTGAGAAGCGGTCAAAGCTGGGATTGATTGAGTAATCTGGAGAGGTTGGCTGCGCAGTGGCTCCCCGTGACGTCACATTCATCTGCCAAGGTAACGTGGCGTGACATTCGCGCGCCGGAAGTACTCATTTCTAGGTTCTCCGCACCGTTCTGGAGCATGGCGGGGTTCGCTGAACTTGGGCTGTCGTCGTGGCTGGTAGAGCAGTGTCGACAGCTGGGGTTGAAGCAGCCCACGCCAGTGCAGCTTGGGTGCATCCCGGCCATTCTGGAAGGTGAGTCCTCGCCTTTCTTTTAATGCCTTTCTTTGTCCCCTCTTCCTTAGCCCCACTTGGGTCCCACGAATCAGGGCCGCATTGGGTGTTTCGGGGACCCTGACCCGCCGCGTTGGCATTTAGGCTGCGACTGACTCGTGTGCGTTGGCACCTCTTAAATTTTCGTAGTACCCGAGCATAGGGAGAGATCGGTGAATGACTAAAACGTGGCACTGAAAAAAAAAAAAAAGGTAGATCTGGCTTTGACGTAGCAAACAGAAACAGAAGCCATCAAACTCCAGATAAAAATCCAGGCTCGTGTTTGTGTCGGTGCTCTTCGGCCCAGTTCACTTTTGCCATTAAAGAGGCATCCTTGGAACGAGACATGGTGACTCTCAGTCATGTCAATACTGAGCAGGTGGAAGCAGGAGGATCAGGAGTTCAAGGTAATCCTCAGCTATGTAGCAAGTTGTAGACCAGACTGGGCTACTTGAAAATTTGTTTCAAACAAGCAATCATAGTAATTGTTGGAAATTAGATAATAACACGTTCAAGGAACTAGTGAAAATGAAACAAAAATAACTGGTGTGGTGATTTCAAGCAAGTTTGTTGACAGGGTTTCTCTGTATATCCCTGGCTGTCCTGGAACTCACTCCATAGACCAGACTGGCCTTGAACTCAGAAATCTGCCTGCCTCTGCCTCCCAAGTGCTGGGACTAAAGGCGTGTGCCACCACTGACCAGCTTCAAGCAAGTTTTTGAAGCCTTTCCCCAAATCTGGGAAATTCCTGACCTTTTTCTTCTATAGACCTGCAGGACTTGTCCCCTTCCCAACTTCCCCATCCCATTGGTCCATTGGGGCCCCAAGTCTTATCTAATGAATAGTTTGGGCCTTGAGGCTGACACCCTTTTCTAATCATGGACTCAGTCACATAGCAGACTACCTGTAACTCTCCAAGTCCTAGAATTCTGTAAGACATGTGGGTGCCAGCCACCAACTAGGGGAGAGAAGGACCCAGAGCCTCCTACTCACCTGTAACTCTAATGAACTGTAAGCGCACCATACCCATCTATTTCTTACAATAATGAGTGAATGCACAAAATACCAATCATGCATGGCCCTTGCTCCACATTGATGCTACTTTGCCATCTGCCCAGGTCGGGACTGCTTGGGGTGTGCAAAAACAGGAAGTGGCAAGACAGCAGCCTTTGTACTTCCCATCTTGCAGAAACTGTCTGAGGACCCTTATGGAATTTTCTGCTTGGTTCTGACACCCACCAGGTGAGCCTCCAGCACGCCACCCACATGTGCTTTCTTGAAGCAAGTGCCCTGACCTTTCCGAGCTGCACTTTCCTCTTGTGTGAAATGGGATAAGAATCTCTCTTCTCTTGTAAGGATGCAGAATCAATCAGGACTAATGGTGTGTGTGAAAGGTTCCTAGGACTCAAGAGGGAGCTGCCAAATCTAACAGCTAGGGAAACAAAATGATAGTCTTGAGCCAGTAAGATTGCTTAGCAGGCAGAGGGGTTTGCCTACAAGCCTGATGACCTAAGTTCAGCCCCCAGGGACTCACCCTCAGGGTGGAAGGAAAGAAGTGACTTCCACAGATTGACCTCTGACCTCCACCGGAGCACCACATAAATAAAGAAATGTAATAAACGTATTTAAAAGATATTGTAGGTGTATAGGTTCTGTTGTGCATAGGAGAGGCCAGGGAACAGGAAGGATGCGGTCAGAGCGCCTTGGATGCGGGTCTCACATGTCACTCAGAAGGGGAGATTGTGATTGTGTTTACATGTGGGCTGGGGGTTAACATCAGGCATCCTCCATTTCTCCCCATCATCTTTTACTTAAAGATATATCTATGTCTATAACATATATCTCTAAATACATGAGGACTTCTGCAGAGCAGTGATTTTCTCTGAACCATTGGCTTTTTTAAAACTCGTTAAACTCCCCACCACTCACCCTCTAGGGGTCTCACTGTGTAGCCTGTCTGTCCTGGAGCTCCCTCTGTAGACCAGGCTGGCACTGACTCACAGAGATCCTCCTGCCTCAGCCTCCTGAGTGTTGGGATTAAAGATGGGTGCTACCACACCCTGCCAAAGGTTTGATTATTTATCATGCCACAGAGAGAAGAGGGCATTGAGTCCTGTTAGAGACAGTTGTGGGCCACCATGTGAGTGCTGGGAATTAAACTCAGGACCTCTGGAAGAGGCCTTAACTGCTGAGCTGTCTCTCTTCCCCCATCTTATATTTATTTATTTATTTCCTTTTGGATTTTCTTTTTTGTTGTTGGTTTTTTGTATGTTTGTTTGTTTTCGAGACAGGGTTTCTCTGTGTAGCCCTGGCTGTCCTGGAACTCACTCTGTAGACCAGGCTGGCCTCGAACTCAGAAATCCGTCTGCCTCTGCCTCCCAAGTGCTGGGATTAAAGGCGTGCACCACCATTGCCCAGCTTCCTTTTGGATTTTCTAGACAGGGTTTCTATGTGTAGCTGTGGCTCTCCTGGAACTCACTCTGTGGACCAAGCTGGCCTCGAACTCACAAAGATCTGCCTGCTGTTGCAGGATATTTGATCACACTGTGAATCCTAAGATTGTGTTATTTACTTGTCTCTAGTTGTGGTGTGGCTCAGCCTTAGCACATATCTTTAATCCCACTGTCTAGAATACAGACACACCCTTAGTACAAAGCTTTAATCCTAAACAATGAAAGTAAAGTTAGATTGTAGAAGGTATTACCTATGTTTGAAAGTGAAATTTAATTGAGTGGCAGACAAAGTGATGAATCAGAGACAAATGTGACGGAATAGCACATGCCCAACTCTCAGGAGAAGAGGGAAGGGAAGCTACATGAGAGTGGTGCAGAGAGAAGGAGGAGGCAGTTTTCTTGGGACAGTTGTGCAGAGGCAGGTTGCAGGGAGAACAACTAGACACAAGTGAAGACACAACGAGCCAAAGAATCAGAAGGAACCAGAAGATTAGAACAGATTGCCAGAATTATTTTGAGGCCAAGCAGGACAATTCAGGAGAAGCAGAGAGAGAAAACCCAGTTTGAATCAGTCAGTGTGGAGAGGAGTTAGAGCCGATCAGCTGAGTTGAATCAGCCAAAGGTCAGGGAGAACTAGAAAGGGTGAGCTTACTCAGCAGTCAGCCTCAGAGGCTGAAAACACTCTAGATCTAGGTAAGATTGTACAGAGGCTAGAAGCTTCTAGGACCAGGCCTAGGTCAGCAGACAGGCAGTAGGCCTTGGAGACGACGATTAGAGCAGAGAATAAACTCTTATATCCTGCCTCCTGAGTGCTGGGATTAAAGGTGTGCACCACCAACACCCAGCCACCCCCATCTAATTTTTTGAGACATGATCTCCCTCTGCCTCATTAATTGTAGGATGCTTGCAATCCTTCTGTCTCAGTGCCTTTCCTCACCCCCACTGAGGTTAGAGCTATGGCTGCTGAGCACTGAACTCAGGTCCTCACGCCTCAGCCTCGAACAGTCTGTCCTTAGATGCTTATTAGCTGTCTGGATGCATATGCCACTGTGCTCACATGGAGGTCAGAGGACCAGCCGAAGGAGTCAGGGCTTTCCTTCCACTGTGTGGGTGCTGGGGACGGAAATCCAAATGTGACCTTGTATTTTGCCTGCTGAGATACGTTGCCAGTCTCCCTAGAATTGATTTTGAGGAGGCTATCAACATTAGGCAAGTGGAGGCCAGGAGGAGCCTGGAGGAAGGAGAGGGGATGAGAGGTAGGCACAGGCACTCACTGATCTGGCTGGCTCGTGTCACCCACAGAGAGCTGGCCTACCAGATCGCTGAGCAGTTCCGGGTGTTGGGGAAGCCTCTGGGGCTGAAGGACTGCATCATCGTTGGCGGCATGGGTATGGGGGCTGAGAGGCAAGGGTGGGCCTTGGTGTTCCTGCTCATCCCTCACACTCAGTCTCCCCTCTCCCTCCACTTCAGACATGGTGGCGCAGGCGCTGGAGCTCTCTCGGAAGCCACATGTGGTGATTGCCACCCCTGGGCGCCTGGCTGACCACCTGCGCAGTTCCAACACTTTCAACATGAAGAAAATCCGGTTCCTGGTGAGCCAGCTGTGCTGAGGCTAGAGACTGGGCAAGGGAGCACCTTGTATCAATTCTCTCTCCTCTCCTCTGCTGTACTGTGTGACGCGGGGTCTCTCTGTGTAGCTCTAGCTGTTCTGGAGATCTGTGTGTGCATGTGCACAACCATGCTCAGCTGGCATCCCTTCCTGACATTGGCTTCACAGATGATTGAGCAAAGGGCTAGATAGAAATAAAGACAAGGGCCAGCTGAGTGTGCTCACCTTCCATCCCAGCACTCAGGAATACAGAGGCAGAAGGATCTCTATCAGTTTGAAGCCAGCCTGGTCAACACAGTTCCAGGACAGTCAGTACTATACAGCAAGACCCCATGTCATTCAGAACAAAAAGCCCAGTAGAGACAAGGCGTGTAGGTGTGCTATCCTAGAGGACCTGCTGGAGTCTCACATAGTAGGTGACCTGGACTTGAGGCTGAGGACAGTGTTCAGGAACCTATTTCACAGTATCTGAAAGGCAGGTGGGCTGTGCTGGGGGCTTTTATTGAGCATGAGCAGCTCCCAGGTTGAAGATCTTGCAGTTGTCCAGCCTCCTCTCCTGCTGCAGGTGATGGATGAGGCCGACCGGCTGCTGGAGCAAGGTTGCACAGACTTCACCACAGACCTGGAGACCATTCTAGCAGCTGTTCCAGCACGCAGGCAAACGCTGCTGTTCAGTGCCACACTGACTGACACACTCAAGGAGCTACAGGGCCTGGCCGCCAACGAGCCCTTCTTTTGGGAGGCACAGGCCACGTGAGTTCCGTAGCTGTGGGTGAGGGTTACCCGAGAGTTGAAGCAGAAGAAACTGAGAGTAGGGTCCTCTGCCCTTCCACCTCCAGGGTTCGCACAGTGGAGCAGCTTGACCAGCGCTACCTGTTGGTGCCAGAGAAGGTGAAGGACGCCTACCTGGTTCACCTGGTCCAGACCTTCCAGGACCAGCTGGAGGACTGCTCCATCATCATCTTCACCAATACCTGCAAGTGAGTGACAGGCTCTGGCTGTCCCCTGTGCTGGAGGCTCTGGCCCACTTTCCCTCATGTAAGGTGAAACTGGGCTAGGCCTAGTGGTGCTGCTGTGTGATTGCAGTACCCAACCATGCAGAGCTCTTCCAGGCCAGCCAGGGCTACAAAGTGAGACCCTGACTCAGACAAAACAAAAATAAGAGCTCTTGGCTGTTTCACCTTGAGTCAGTGTAGAGGGCAGATGGGAGGGCCTCTGACCACCCATAGGAGAGGGAGTGTTGTGGCCATCAGCCACAGCAGGATCAGCAGCCTGATAGCTTTGTTTTAGAAGTCAGAGTGCCGTGATCATGGCTGCTTCTTGTTGGCTCTGGCTTTGAGAGGCTCATAGGCAGCAGACCGAGCATCCCTACAACTCCTTGTCCACTCGGGTGATGTCTTGATAGGCTGGGCACTCACACCCACCCCTTCCTCCCCAGGACCTGCCAGATCCTTTGTATGATGCTTCGAAAGTTCAACTTCCCCACTGTGGCACTGCACTCCATGATGAAGCAGGTGATGGCCATGGCCACAGCCTCTCCCTGGTCTCAAATGTCACAATTCAGAGACTGAGAATGTGGCTCAGTCCTAGAGTACTGTGTTGTTCAGTTTTAGAAGGTTGTGGTTCGGTTGGGAGAATGCTTGCCTAGCATGTATGAGACCCTGGGCTCCTGGGCATCCCCAGCTCTATTAACTGGGCATAGTGGTCCGAACACTGCACTCAGGAAGTGAGGCAGTTTAAGGCCAGCCTTGTCCAGATTAGGCTAATGGAGACCCTATCTTTAGTTTTGGTGGGATTGGTTTGGTTTGGTTTGGTTTTTGTTGTTTTGGGGAGTTTGTTGTTTTGATTTTTTGTTTGGTTTGGTTTTGCTTTGTTTTATCTTTGGTACTTCAAGACAGGGTCTCTCTATGTAGCCTTGTTTGTCTTGGAGCTTTCTATGTAGACCAGGCTGTCCTCGAGTGCTGGGATTAAAGGTGTGTGTTAGCACATCCAATACAGCCCCCCCCCCCAAACAAAAACCCCCACAAAAGAAGACATTTCCCATTCTATCTTATTGTTCCCTTTGGCTTTAGGACCACCTTCCTCCCTGGTCTGGTCTCTGCCCTGTCCCCAGGCTCGCTCTATCTGCTCATAAACCTTTCTTTGCATTTGGCACAGAAAGAGCGCTTTGCGGCCCTGGCCAAATTCAAGTCCAGCATCTATCGGATTCTTATTGCCACTGATGTGGCCTCAAGGTGAGCTGGCCCACTGCAGGGCCATTTCTTCCTATGGCCCAAGGAAGACCAGGAAGCTGGGCATGGGGAAGCTGAGTTTAAGCCTTGGTTTCCCTACATGGACTCCAGCTGAGTGCTGCACTGTACCTCCAGGGGCCTGGACATTCCCACTGTGCAGGTGGTCATCAACCACAACACCCCTGGGCTCCCCAAGATCTACATCCATCGGGTTGGTCGCACAGCCCGTGCAGGTGAGCAGAGCCAGGTATGGGAGGTTTCAGGTGCAGTGACGGACACCGGAGAACTGGGTCTCTGGAGAAGGCAAGACTCAGTGGGAATACCTTGCCGGTGCCCTGGTTTATGTCCCCAGCCTGATGCCTCACTGGGATACTAACCTAGGGGCCAGGGAGGCATCTGCTTTAATATTCCCTCATGCCTACAACCAGGAGAGACAGGATTGCTGGAGCCAGACTGACCTGCCATCCTGCCCCTGTGGGTTTGGGGAAGTCTGAGAGGGACCCTGCCTTAACAAATAATAAGCAATGAGAATCTGGCTGCTGTGGGTCGTAGGCACCATCAGCCAACGGTCTGCTTCAGCGTGGTCACCACTGAAGAAAGGGCAGCAGAGTAGGAAAAGGAAAGCAGCATGCTGCCAGCCAGCCCTCATAAAGCAGCTTAGCAGACCTGCTCCCCACTGAACCTCTGAGGAGGTTCCTGGAGCTGTCCAGCTGGGACAAGCCTGTTGATGGATCCCAGGTTCTATAACAGATGTGTCTGTCCCCACAGGGAGGCAGGGACAGGCCATCACACTGGTGACGCAGTATGACATCCACCTATTGCATGCCATTGAGGACCAGATCAGTAAGTGAGTAGGGTCCAGGGTGGATCCTGTCCAAGTCTGGGAGATAAATTCCCTTCCCTAGCTACCCTGGGATTTCTATTCCGGTCCTCACCCTGAAAATGCACCCTGCACACAGGACACTAACCCTGAAGGGGTCCATGTGTGGTTTGGAGGTTGAAAAGGATGTGAGTTCTTGGGCATGCCCTACAGCTTACCTTAAACAGCCACCACGACAGGCCATCTGGGGCTCCTTGTAGCGAGCTCTCTTGAAGTTTAACCCACAGTGGCCTGGAAGACCTGGGCTCACAGGCACCCATTTACTTGTTCATTCGTTTATTCATTCATTAATTTGAGACAGATTCTTGCTCTACAGAGCTGGCCTGGAACTCAGCTGGAATGAGCGATCCCCCTGCTTCTACCTCCCAGTGCTGTGATGACAAAGCATGTGCTGCCAAGCTTGGCAGCATCCAGACATCCAGGGCTGGGGCGAGGAGGGCCATTGCACTCCCAGCCCAACGCAGCATTCCCTGTCCCCGCAGAGCAGCAGCTGGCGGAGCTGGCGGTTGAGGAGGCCGAGGTCCTGCAAATCCTCACCCAGGTCAACGTGGTCCGAAGGGAGTGCGAAATTGTGAGTGTGGCCAGCCTGTCGGGTGGGGCAGGACTCCCTGTCCTGGGCCTGGCCTGATCTGTTCCCCTCCCTACTCCTAGAAACTGGAGGCTTCGCATTTTGATGAAAAGAAAGAGATCAACAAGCGGAAACAGATGATCCTGGAGGGGAAGGTAGATGCTAGTGTAGGGAAGGATGGGTGTGCAGGGGCAGGCTTGAGAGTGTGGCCAGTAAGGGCGAGTGGGGGCAGGGAGCTGGTCCCTGGAAAGCTGCCCAGTTACAATCTCAGCTCCCTTCCGCAGGACCCCGACCTGGAGGCCAAACGCAAAGCTGAGCTGGCCAAGATCAAGCAACAGAACCGGCGCTTCAAGGAGAAAGTGGGGCAGACGCTGCGACGGCAGAAAGCAGGGAATACTGGCCAACAATCACGTCCTCCCAGACCTCGGCCCCAAGAGCCAGCCCAGGCTGAGGCTCAGGAGTGAGCTGTAACCCTGCTGCAGGTGGCCCCTGACTTGAGTAAACATTCTTTGAACCTCTCAGTCCAACTTGAGAACGCGGCAGGATGAGTATGGGGCCTTCAGGCCTCAGGACCCCAAAACCTCTGTTACCCCATGGGGATGACTAGTGCAGCCTTCCCTCACAGTGTCCCTGGGGTGCAGGGCAGCAGCAGCCAGGGACAGCAGGTGCCAGCAACGCCACACGTAGAAATATATCCTGGGCAGAAGCACTGCCCAAGAATTCTAGAAAACTCTACATAGTGCAAAGCTCAGAGACAGCTGGGGTCCCCTGGTACCCACCAGGGGGCCTTGAGGCCGCAGACCCTCCAGGGCAGACTAAGGTGCTGCCTCTGCTAGGCGTGCCAGGCCCTCACGCAGCTCACTGAGCTCAAACAGCCGCACATCCAGCAGCTGCGCAGCCCGGCCCACCTCTGCCCGTGCGCGTTCCCGCTCGGCCCGCGCCTCTTCCAGGTTGCACTCCATCGTCCGCAGCTGCTGCTCCAGCTCTGCATTCCGAGTCTCCAGGTCCTACAGGGAGAGGAAGGGGCTGGGGTTGAAGCTCTGGTTGCCAGTCCTGTCTGATGTGGTCCATGACTCTCATGGGGTCAATAAAGTGCCATGAAAGTGTGAAGTACTGAGTTTGAAACCTGATAGCTACTTAAAAAACGTGGCTGGCAAGCATTTGTAATCCCACTGCTAGGGAGACAGGTAGGATTCCTGGAGCATACTGGCCAACCTAAGTGTCCCCAGGCTAGTAAGAGACCCTGTTTCTAAAAACATGATGGACTGTAGAGATGGGTCAGTGGTTAATAGTATGAACTTCTCCAGAAGCCCCAAGTTCACTTCCAAGCACCCACAAGGCAACTCAAACATGGAGCTCCAGCTCCACGCCCAGCCCCTCTGGACCCTGAGGGAACAGCACTGGTGTGGGATGCCGCACAGGTAACTAAATCTTAAGACTAGGTGCACAGATGTCTCACAGGCCTTTAACCCCAGCGCTTGAGAAGCTGAGGCAAGAGGATCTCTGGAGTCCCAGGTCAGCTGCTGCCAGAGAATGAAAACAACAGCCCTAAGATGAAGTTTTAGTCCCCAGGAAGGTCTGCATCCTGACAGCGTGCAATCGAGCCAAGAGCTTTTAAGAAGTGGGCGGTGGAACTAAAGAGATGGTGGCCTGAGGGGCCTGAAGTTCATTTACCTCTTAACCACACACAGTCTGAGGCCCCAGGCACTGCTAGCAGCTAGCTGTACCTTCAAGAGTGGGAGAGCAGGTCCCCACTGCTCACTGACTCAGCACCCAGCCACTGAGCTCAGTAAGATAGTCTCAATGGGTGGGGCAGGAAGAAACTGAGGAAGACAGCAGCTCCAGCTCTGACCTCCATACACACATGCATCCACATCTGCATCCACATGGGATGTGTGTGTGCACATACACTCCACACAAAAACCCATGATGGTGGTACCTGGGTGGCATACAAATGCATAGAACGGCCTTCCTGTAGATTCTCTCCCTGAGAGTATAGCGCTGTGCCCAGGAGGGCCACCGCTTCTGAGGGCTTGGGCCTTTGCACAATCTGCTCCCACCCCGGAGGACAATAGGGTCATCTCCCCAGGGGATTCCTGGAGATGCCCCAGGTATTCTCGGCTGAGGTCTCTGGAAGTTTCTCTCGGACCTTAGATTGCTCAGATGTGGGAAGACTAGGTATGAGGTTATTTAGCAACTTTAAGTAGAGAGCCCTATCCCACTCACAGGCACATGGGACCTGTTCTACCCCAGGGGCCACTCTTACAGCTGAGGTCCTGCAGCCAACCTGAACCTGCTGCTGTGTCTCCTCCCGCTCGGCAGTGTCAGGAGCCTCTCGTGGGCCAGTGCTCTGATTCTTCAAAGTCTGGATCTCCTAGAGAAGAAGGTGTCCCAGGTGTGCTCAGAGGCCTTGGATTCTCGGAGAGAGTGCGGAGGACCCCTGAGCTTGCCCCTGGCTCACCTGGTCCTTGGTCTGCACCCGAGCCTCCAGCTGCTCCACTGACTGGATGGTTGCTTCTTTCTCTCCTGCCCGGACAGGCTCTGCAGCCACCTGGGCCTCCAGCTCTGCCACCTGCACACATGCAGCTCAGTGGTCCTACCACCCTCTGGGACATTCAAGTCATTTTACAGCAAGAAATGGGACCTCTAGGGACTGTTGAGTAGAAGGGATGTGGGGGTACAGGAGTCCTCACCCGCTGCCGCAAGTGTTCAGCCTCTGCGCGCTGGACCTCCAGCTGCTGCCTCCACTGAGTGGCGGCTGCGTTGGCCTCTCGAAGGGCCCCCGCCAGCCTCTGGTTGCTGTCCTGAAGCGCGAAGAACTCAGCCTCCCACTGGACCTCCCCTACGGAGCTGCAGGGAGGACACTTAGCTGGGGGTGTGCATGGTCAGGACAGGCATGGTGACCATGCACACCCCCAGCTAAGTGGTGTGACCATGACCATGGTGGAGGGCATCCTGGACTAAGAATGGGGCCAAGGCAACACTAAGCCAGGGAGTGGGACCATGAACCACACATGGAGTTGTGGTTCATGAGAAGCTGAGACAGGAGGATCCCCTTAGGAATGATGTCAGCCTAAGCTATATATAATGAGTTCTGGGCTACATATCGAGACCCTCCAGATTGCCATGAGAGCCACAGATTGGGGCGGGGGTGGGTGGTCAGAGCCACGGTCAAAAGAGATGATGCAAACGATGAGGAAAGTGCAGCCTCCTTTTCCAAAGGAGGCAGGAACCTACTGCTTCCTCCTCTCCCAAGCCTGCAGTCCAGATTCCTACACCCCCAACCCCACCCAGCTGCAGTGGTCCAGCCCCTCACGGGTCTCACCTCGGTGACCACACCCGTCCCACTGATCACGCCCCTTAATTCCTGACCCCAGAAACACCATCCTAATGGTCTGTCCTGGGGATGCCCCGCCCCAGCACACCCCTGGTGCCAGCCACACCCCTTTAGTGACATTCAAGACCCAGACACTAGAAACACCACCCCTTGCCACCCGAAAGTTAAGTCTAGACACAAGACACCTTAGACCCCCGCCAGGTCCTGCCTGGTTTCAAGCAGACTCCGCCAACTATACCCCTCACCCTTCTGACAGCATCTTCTTCAACCGCTCCCGCTCTGTGGGGCCAGGGGCGTCAGCGCTCTGGCTGCGGAACAGCTTTTCCTCTCCTGGACCATTGGTGCTGACCAAGGGGCTCGGAGGAACCTGTGCATGGGAGCCAGGGCTGGGTCACGTGAGCATTTGCTTCAGTCAAGGTCTCAGTAGGAAGTTAAGGTTGGTTGAAGTGAGGCCTGAAGTCACTGGGATATTGAGGTCAGGGCGTCTGAACTGACTGACCCATGATGACCCTTGTGTCTCTTCCCTCACCCTCCATAGCTCCCCAGAGCCTCTGGATAGCGGATCCTGTCCCCCACCTGCCTGCGTCTTTACTAACCCCTCAGGGCCAAATCGGAACAACCAATCTAAACAGAGATCTGAACACTTGGAACTGCTCTCCCCCAGGTAAAACTGAGGCATGGGCCAGCGGAAGGGCTCATAGGTAGAGGAGCTAGTCACCAGGCCTGATGCCCTGCTGAAAGAAGAGAACTGACCCCCACTGTTGTCCTCGGAGCTCCACATGTGCACCCAGGCATGTGTACATGTGTGTGCACACATGCATAAATGTAGTAAGGCCTCCTGCCACCCTTGGACACTAGCACAAGGCATGGCCCCTGATATCAGAAGCATATATGCCTGCCTCAGGGGTGTGGTACTCATGGGGCCCTGTAGACATGGGGTGCAGGAGCACCTACCTGATGGGAGGCAAGGGCCAGGGCAGTACTAGTAAATTCTCCACCATCTTGAGATTTCTCTCGAGCTAGCCTGGCAGCTTCTTTCACCTCCTGAAACTTCTCAGCAAACTAGGGGTGAGGCAGGGGGATAGTCAGAACCACCACGTCTCCCACCACACTCCCAGCCTGCACCTGCCCTGTCACCCAGGGGCCTTTGGGGAAGGCCAGCCCTGTGAGCCTCCGAGGTGTCAGGATGACACATGGAAGGGGTTTGGCGAATTACAAAGGTGACATCAAAAAGTTCTGAGCCACACGGAAAGGGACTCTCTGTTCTGTCGGGCTGAGTGGCCAGCCTGAGGCTAGTTGCCCAGCTGTCCTTCACATCTGCCAGCCAGTATGTCATAACACAGGGAAAGACATCCACAGCCAGGGACAGCCCAGGCCTCCTGGCATTCCTACTTCTAAAATTGTCAGCTGACAGCTAATGCTGGTTCTGCGGTTATGATAAGACGTCTTCTTTCACTTTAATGTAATTTTTGTTTACTATAGGGATCGTGTGAAGACTGGAGCCACGCTCTACGGTTAGGAGAGCAGATTTGCTGTTGTAGAGGAGCCACACACTGGGTCACACACCACCTCAGGCAACTAACGCACAATTGCCTGTGACGTCAGCTCCAGGGGTCCAATGACCTCTGCTGGCCTCTGCGGGGCATCTGCACACACATACACACAGGCATGACACGTATACACATAAAAAAATTTTTTTAAAAGTAAATTTAAAAAAATAAAGCCAGATATCAGTGGTGCACACCTTTAATCCCAGCAGTCAGGAGGCAGAGGCAGGAGGATCTCTGAGTTTGATGACAGCCTGGTCTATACAGTAAATTCCAGGACAGCCAGAGCTACACAGTGAAACCTGGCTCAAACAAACAAACAAACAAAACAAAACAAACAGACAAACAAAAACCCAGGAGGCTAGTGAGCTGGCTCCATAAGCTTGCTACAAGCCTAAAGACGTAAGTTTGGACCTTGGAACTGACTCCCATGGCACACAGGCACCCACACAGGCACAGCCCAGGAATAAGAAATCAATAGAATAAAAACTTGTAAAAGAAAACTTGTTTTTAAATTTATTTTTATTACTGTTAATTGTGTGTGTGTGTGTGTGTGTGTGTGTGTGTGTGTGTGTACATATGTATAAGTGCCCCCAGAAACCAGAGGCATCAAATTTCCCTCCATGGAGTTACAGAAGGTAGTGAGCCACCATGTAGGTGCTGGAAATTGAACTCCATTGTCAACAAGAGCAGCACAAGCTCTTAAACTACTGAGCCATTTCCCACCCTCATAGTTTCTAAGCTACGCCCTGGGGTGTACTGCTGCCATTTAAGCCCTGAGGTACAGACAGGCAGATTAGGAATTCAAGGTTAGCCTCAACTATGATGTGAGTTTGAGACCAACCTTGTCTACACAGCAAGTTCTAGACCAGCCATGGCTACATAGTGAGACCCCACTACTCACAAAAATGAAAAATAGAAAAAAAAAAGAATTTTTCAAAACCTTTTATTTTACATGTATCAAGTGTTTTTCCTGCATGGATATCTGGGCACCACATTTGTGCCTGGCATCCCTGGAAGCCAGAGGTGTCAAATCTCCTGGAACAAGTTACAGATGGCTGTGAGTCACCATGTGGGTATGGGGAATTGAACCTGGGTCCTCTGTAAGAGCAGCCAGTGCTCTAAATCACAGAGCCAGCTCTCCAAGCCCAGAAAGAATTACTTTTTAACCAGGCAAAGGCTAAGACTAGCCACTAGGAAATCTGAGGTAGGATTGCTTGAGGCCAGAGAGACCTTAAATAAACAACTAAGCCAGGGGTGGTGGCATACACCTGTGAGCCAGCATTCAAGTGGCAGAAGGACCGTGGAGAGTGACGACAGTGAGACTATGACTAAAACTTAGAAAACAAAACACAACAAAAACAAAGCCAGGCAGGTGTGGTGGCAGAGGCCTTCAATCCCAGCATTCAGGAGACAGAGATAGGTGTATCTCTGAGTTCAAAGCCATCCTGGTCTATAAAGCAAGTTTCAGGACAGCCAGAGAAACACAGGAAAAACCCTGTCTGGAACCCCCCCCCCCCAGATAAAATAAAATAAAAGTAATAGGGAGCTGGAGAGATGGCTGAGCGGTTAGGAGCACTGGCTGCTCTTGCAGAGGACCCAGGGTCTGTTCCTAGCGCTCACATGGCAGCATTCAACTGTCTGTAATTCCAGCTCCAGGGGATCTGGCGCCCCCTACTGGCCTCCACAGGCCATGCACATGCAAGTACACATAAGATATATGGAAGCAAAAGATTTATATACGTAAAATAAAAATAATAACAAAAAAAAAAAATCAAAGCTAGCCATGGTGGCACACAATCTTAGTCCTAGCACTCAGGAGGCAGAAGCAGGTGGATTTCTGAGTTTGAGGCCAACATGGTCTACAAAGTGAATTCCAGGACACGCAGAGCTACATAGAGAAACCCTCTCTTGAAAAACAAAATAGGGTCTGGAGAGATGGCTCAGAAGTTAAGAGCACTGACTGCTCTTCTAAAGGTCCTGAGTTCAAATCCCAGCAACCACATGGTGGCTCACAACCATCTGTAATGAAATCTGATGCCATCTTCTGATATGTCTGAAGTAGCTGTACTCACATAAAGAAAATAAATAAATCCTTTAAAAAAAAAAAAGCAAAACAAATTTGGGTCTGTGTTATAGCTCAATGAAAGCCAAGGTGCTTGCTGACAAGGCCTGATGACCTGAACTCCATTCTTGGAGCCCACATAGTAGACAAGGAGAGCCGATTCCCACTCCTCTGTCTCCATGGGTACCCCCATACACATTTACACTCGAAGCAAATAAAAACGTAATATATTTTTTTAATTGGGCTGGAGAGATGGCTCAGCGGTTAAGAGCACTGACTGCTCTTCCAGAGGTCCTGAGTTCAACTCCCAGCAACCATCTGTAATGGGATCTGATGCCCTCTTTTGGTGTGTCTGAAGACAGCTACAGTGTACTTACATATAATAAATAAATAAATCTTTAAAAATGTAATAATTTTTTTAATTAAAAAATTTTTAGGAAAAACAAATTTGAGGAGCTATTGAGATGTCTCAGCGGCTAAGGATGCTTCTGAAAGATATGAGTTCAGTTCCCAGCACCTGTGTCAGGTGCCGTAACAATGGCCTGTATCCTCTGCCCTAGGAGATCTAATGGCACCTTCTGACCTCTGTAGGCACCAGCACACACACGGCCTATGCACATACAAACGCACACAAACGCACACAAACCTATCAGAAACAGACAATGGACTCATTGCTGAGTGGTGACGTCAGAAGCTGCAGAGAGGTGCTGCGGGGCAGGGGATGCCCAGCCAGTCCAGGCTTCCACTCAACGCTGCTAAAGAGGCATGAGGGGCGTGCAGGGTTGGAACAAGGTGGCAAATGACTACACCACCCAGGCCACTCAAGAAGTCCTATCACCTGTCAGCCCGCCCCGAGGAACACAGATGCCAATCACTGCTCATGCCCCGCCCACCTGGGTCAACTGCTGTTCAGAGGCAAAGCCTAGGCCGTAAACTGTGTTGGCTCGGCTGTCCGCCCACTGCCCGAACTTCTGAGAGGTCTTGGTGAAGGTCATGTTGGGAGTGACTGTGCTGTTGATGATGGCCTAGGGGTGGGGGAAGCAAGAAGCCGGGTCAGAAGACGAGCTCATGAGTGCCGAGCGCAACCAGCCTGACAGATTGCTGGAGGAGCACTCAAGCTGAAGGCCAGCCTTGGACTACAAGCTGGAGTTAAAAATTAAAAACTAAGTCTAGGAATCTGTCTTAGTAGTTGATCCCTACCTAGGATCCCCCAGTGAGGAGCTATCGGAAGGCTTATGGGTGGAGGCCCAGCCTAGAACACCCCAGTGGAGGGCAGCAGTAGCATTCTTGGCCCCTCTTGGAGAGCCACCACTGAGTTACTTCTGGAATGTGTTAGGTCTCGGAAAGGATGGCTGATTCCCAAGTCACCCAGCCTGGCTGGTGGCTGCACACCTGCCCCCCAAGCCCCTGCTCATACCTTGGCACCCCCGATGCTGATGATCCGGTACACATTTCTGGTTGCATCATAGAAGTACGACACGGTAAGTGCGTGCTTGCCGGCCGGGATCCAGTTCCGCTTTGTAGTGGGGTCTATCTGGAACACGTGCGCCCGGGTGCTGAAGATCGGCTGTTCCCTGCAGCAGGGACAGAAGCTCTGCAGGAGTCTGATGGCACCCAGGGGCAAGGCCAGACCAGAGTGGGTGGGCGCTCACCTGGCCGTGGACATTGGTCAGGCTGGGCTGGATGGCCTCTAAGGGGCACCCAGAAGGGTGACAGGCGTCACTTGTTTGTCCCCCTAGGGAAAGAAGATTGTGAGGAAAGCTCCAGGGATACTCAGGCCGAGTGGGTCCTCCAGGGGGCTTCGAGAAGCCAGCAAAGCAGACAAGGAGCAGCACTGAGCAGCGAGCAGCCGCTGGTCAGACAACCCACTTCCTCAGTCCCAGCCCGGACTGGCCTTGAAATCACTCTGCAGCCAGCAGCGACCTTGAACTCCTGATCCTCTGGCCTCCACCTCCCAAATGCTGCTGGCACGGCAGCTTGTGTCATCATTCCAGGTTCATGTGGTGCTGAGGACGGAGCTCAGAGTAAACCGAATGCCCCACAAGCTCTCTACCATCTGAGCTGTAGGCACAGCCAAAAAGGCCCTGCTTTTGGGAGAAGCCCCCACAACTGGACTGAGTGATCTCTAGGTCTCTAGTGTCACTAGAGAGGGGATACAATGCCACCAAACTGCCAGGGTAGAAGATGGCTTGGAGAACAGCCTGGTTGCTGGCATGCAGTATTACACTCACTGACCAGGTTACCAGCCACTGGGCAAGTGTCCTCCCACAGGAACTGGGCATGAGGTCAAGATCAACCGAGTGAGACCTCTTATTCACACCCCGCCCCGATCCAACAGTCCCCCTCTCCTCCCAGAAGGTCTTGCATCAAAATGTGGGACAAAGCTGGATCCATGGAGGCCCTGTGATCCTATCTATCTATCATCAGGAAGCCAAGGCAGTTAGATCATGCATTCCAGGAGTTCAAGGCCACTCTGGTCATCATGGCCATACCCCCAACTCAGAGAGTAAAAGTGGAGTGCTTCCAGGGACCTAACAGGGAAATCAAGTCCTCTCTGCTCCCACAAAAGGACCACTTAGGGCCTGGAGAGGTGGCTCAGCAGTTAAGAGCACTGACTGCTCTTCCAGAGGTCCTGAGTTCAATTCCCAGCAACCACATGGTGGCTCACAACCATCTGTAATGGGATCCGATGCCCTCTTCTGGTGTGTCTGAAGACAGCTACAGTGTACTCATATACATAAAATAAATAAATAAATCTTAAGGAAAGAAAGAGAGGAAGACAGACAGACAGACACACAGACAGACCACTTAGCCCAAATAACTCAGAGTCGGACTCTCCAGGGAGCCTATTTAAAAGGAAAAAACCGAAAAGCACTGGGGAGGATGAGGTAAGATGAATGTTCAGCCTTTGAAGCCAACATGGGCTACAGAGTGGGACCATATCTCAACACACAGACACACACACACCACATTGTACACACCATGTGAACAGAGGACAGGACTGAGAGAAGGGGGCTTCCCAGCCTCCTGTGAATGCTTGTACCCATCATTCTCCTACACCCCCAAAACTGCACCTAAGGGGATTGGAGAAGGAGGGTCCTGCGGGTTGGGGAGGTCAAGGCCCGGGGTCTGAGGTCAGGGCCCCTCCAAGCTGTCTTGGGAAGCTGCTGTCGCTGTCACGGGGTCCAAAACCGGAGTCCCCATGAGGAGGGAATGTGGGGGGGATGTCGAGTCAGAGACGCTATTGGGACTGGCGGAGATTGGGGGAAAAGGGTCCCTGAACCCAGGCCCTTCCGGTCGGACCACTCCTGCCTGGACTTGCCACGATCGGGAAAAGTTACTCACTGAGTAGTCACGCGCCTCGGAGCAGCGGCGCGGGGTGGAGAATCGCGATCGCGTGCGGCGGGGACCCTGCCAGGAGCCGCGCGCTGGATTCCCACTTGACACCGGTTCCCACTCCCTCCAGGGCAGCTCGTGAGGCCAACTACGGGAGCCGCTGACCAGTAACTTTCTAAGCGGCGGAGCCTCGCGACGCGGCGTCCCCAACACCCGGACCTGGGCTGGGGAACCCGGCGAAGCCGCGCCCGCGCCCCGGACCCCCAGCCAACACCAGAGCTCGCACCCTAGCCCGCACCCCAGGACCCCAACCCCTCAGCTTGCACCCCGCAGCACCCGGGCCCCGCCTCATAGTCCGCAACTTTGGAAACCGTCTGTGTTCCCTGCGCCCCCTCGCTCCCTGATTGTGCCTCGGAAGCTAGGGTCCCCCCCTGCCTGGCTCACCCCGCGTCGTCGTCGCTGCTGCCTCCGGCCCGCGCCCTCCGCGCGCCCCGCGCCACCCGCGCCTTTGTCTGCGCCGCCTCCGGTCCCATCGCGGCCAGTCCCCGCGCCGCCCCGCCTCTGCCCAGCGCCCCCTGCTGGCCAGCTACCGAGGGCGGGGAGGAGGGAGGGGACCCCGAGAGGCAAGAAGGGGAGGGCGGACATGGAGGGGGGAGTTGGGCGGGGTGAAAGGGCAGAGGAAGGGGAGGGCACCAGGAGGTCAAGAGGAGGAACTCCTGAAGCGGGGACCCAGTGGGAGGCAACAGAAGGAAGTGGGGAGGGCGGGGCTTCTGAAGGAGGGGGAGGGGCCCATGAAGTCAGGGGCTGGTCCCAGAGGGATTAGGGACAGGGGCCTAGGATCAGGCAGAGCACTGGACAGAGGGGAGGGACCCAGGAGAGCAGCGAGGAGAGGCAGAAGGTGGCTGCGGACCAGGGCGGCAGGGTGGGGAGAGGGGTGGAGGAGGCGGGGCAAAGGAGGGTCTGTCCGGACCCGCCTTGGGGCAGAGCACTGGGCTGATGGGCAGAAGGTTGAGACGACAAAAGTGTGGGTGGTGGGTGGGTGGTAGCGGGCCAGGGTGTGGGGACAGAAGCAGACATCCTGGAGTAGGATCCAGTGACCCAGCGGTAGGGAGAAACACAGGAAATGGCTGGACAACGACCCTTCGCTCAGGGTGGCCGTGAACCTTCAGGTGGCTTCTTCGAAGAAAAGTAAAAGTTCCTGGACCCACAGCAACTGAAGCATGAAGACAGCTTGAGCCCAGCTCCCCAAACGAGAGTGGGGATGGGACAGCAAATCAATGGGTAACGCCCTCGACAAGCGTTCGCGCCCTGGGCTCCATCCAGGCACCCACCTAGTGGCACTCACCTTTAATCCCCACGTGGAAGGAACAGGCAGGCAAATAAATCTCTGTGAATTCTAGCCTGAACTGGTCTATATAGTGAGTTCTAAGCCATCCACGGCCACACAGTGGGGCCCTGACTTTCAAAAATAAATTCTGGGAGTAACTAGGTTACTGTTACAGGGTCTCAGGATCCAAGTGTCCTATGGAACAGGCAAACTCCCTGCAGCTCTGTAGGCTGTGTCCTGCCTCTGTCCACAGCAGCCAGCCGAGCATCCCTCAGGGGATCACCTATCTGCCAGTGAGTCTCCAGACCATGGCACATCCCTTACTGCCCTTTTCTAGAAACTTCTGCAAGGGTTTCCATGTTCTGGGGACAAATGGCCGGCTCCAAATCTGAGCTTTGCATTTCTTGTGGCAGACATTTTTCCCCCTTCTCCAGCCCTCTGGTGTCTGCTGGGCTCTGAACAGGTGGCTAACTTTCAGTGAAGACATTCTCTGGCCAGGAGGTGATTTTCCCTCCCTCACCCTCCCAGGAATGCCCTCCTCTCCAAGGATATGTGTCGCTCCTTGGTCCTTGCCTCTGCCAGACCAAACTAGGAATTCCCAGGCTCCTGGCCTTCTGCCCATAGATGCTCTGATGCATTTATTATATGTGGATGTATTTCCACTCATTTCTGAGTCACAGGCAGGTAGGGGCCCCTGACTGACTATCCTCCTTGATACTTATTAGCAGCTGGGGAAAACAAGGTCCTCCTCCCCTACCGCTCCTAACTTTGAGAGGCATATGCACAGGGAAACTATTTGGCTTCACTCTCAGGCCTGCAGCCACAGAACATGTGAACACTGGGAACAAAGAAAATGCCGTCTGCTGTCTTCAGACTGACTTTCTCCTTATTAGCAACATTTTTTTTTTTAAGTATCTGAGCTCAGGGCAGCAGTCTGGAAGCCGGTCCTGGTCTGTCAGGCTCTGAGCTGGCTGCAGACCCAAGACATGTGGTTATTGGGCAGTGGGGGTAGGGGTGGCTAAGGGCCTAGGCAAGCTTTGTGCTATGTGTGGGCACAAGAAAGGATATGAAAGCTGAAAGTTCTCCTGAAACAAGGCTCACAGTTGCCCATCTTCCCAGGACCTAGGAGGTGGAGATTGTGGAATGAGGAGTTCAAGGTCATCCTCAGCTACAAAGTGAGGTCAGAAGTGATGTCAGGGCCAGCTTGGGATGCATGAGATACTACATCAAATACAAACAGCAGAGCCGGGCACTCAGGAGGTAGAGGCAGGTGGATCTCTGTTGGTTTCAAGGCCAGCCTGGTCTACATAGCAAGTTCCAGGCCTGAAAAGAGATTCTGTCTCAAAAGCGAAGCAAACAAAAGACACCTGAACCTGGCATTGGCCTCTCAGCTAGGGCTAGAACAGGGCTAGCCTGGATCAAACCAAGGATGGGTTTGGCTTCCTCTAGGTCAGGTTTTTCATTCACCTGGACAAGGACTGAGGCAAGGCAAGGGGCTAGAGGACCCAGGCAGCACCCACAGCCTGTCTGTCCTGAATGACAGGTAAGTAGTTGCAAGGACTTCCTCCTGGACCCCAGCGACTGTCTTCCAAGGATCTCAGGTGTCCCTACTTGACTGCTGTGGCTCCTGACCCTGATAGCGGAGGAACGATGAAGGAATGAGCCCCCTGTCCACAGGAGGAATCAAGCAGGAGTCAGAACAGCTCTCTGAGCACTGAAGAGGCTGCATGTGAGCAATGGCTTCTAGTCAGGCTCTCTCTCCACGGGAGCAGAGCAAAACTGTCTCTTTCTGGGCTCTAGTCAGTCTTTCCACGAGCTCCCATCTAGCCTTTAGCCCAGGTCTCAGTGACTATTTTAATGTGTTGCTTGGACACTGTTCCGTCTTATGAAGCTTTGTCCCGGCACCCACAGCAAGCCAACCTGGCACAAATCTCTTTCCGGAAAACAGGTCTTTTAACACTGGACTCACTCTATAGATCAGGCTCACCTCAAACTCAGAGATCCTACTGCCTCTGTCTCCCAAGTGCTGGATTAAAGGTGTGTGCCACTGCCTGGCCACAACTAAAAAATTTATTTTTCTTTTTTTGTTTTTTTGACTCAGGGTTTCTCTGTATAGCCCTGGCTGTCCTGGAACTCACTCTGTAGACCAGGCTGGCCTCAAACTCAGAAATTCACCTGCCTCTGCCTCCTAAGTGCTGAGATTAAAGGCGTGTGCCACCACTGCCTGGCTAAAATTTTTAAATAAAAATAATTTCCTGCTGGGCAGTGGTGGCGCACGCTTTAATTCCAGCAGTTGGGAGGCAGAGGCAGGCGGATTTCTGAGTTCAGGGTCAGCCTGCTCTACAGAGTGAGTTCTAGGACAGCCAGAGCTACACAGAGTCTTGAAAACAAAACCAAAACAAAACGAAAAAACAAACAAACTACTACTACTACTAATAATAATAATTTCTTAGCTAGGTGATGGTGGTGCATGCCTCTAATTCCAGCATTTGGGAGGCAGAGGCAATAGGATCTCTGTGAATTTGAGGCTAGCCTGGTCTACAGAGTGAGTTCGAGTACAGTTAAAAGAGCTACATAGTAAGATCCTGTCTCAAAATGTAATTAATTTAATTTTAAAATGGGTGAAAAGTGGTGTGAAACTCACAAGTTTTCCCTTCTCTGGTCTGAAAGCCAGATTTCAGACCTTTTCCTCCTTGAAAACTCCTGTTCATCTCTCAGAAGCCTACTTCCAATACTCTCATTTCTAAGGAGTTCTTTCTCCTCTGTGTCAAGCCTGACCCCAGTCTGTGTGTGCTCCGATCGCATAGGGCAGGCCCGTGGCGGCTGTGGGGAGGTGGGACTTCTTTCCCAGTTTTGTGCCTGGTTCCGTGAAAGGATGCAGGAAGCTGGGGAGCCCAGCCTGCTCACACAGGAAGAAGCCAGAGGGAGCACAGGAGCAAGGAGAGGTGGCACTGGACCGAATTTCCTTCCCACAGATCTAATTATCCTCATTTACCACGTGTACTGATTGCCTCCTGAGAGCCAGGTGGCCGGTGGGGCCGGCCCATTTTCAGGAGTAGGTCGCAGGATTATTTTTGGCTAATATGTCCTTGTAGGCTCCGACATCCACGCCTGTGAAGGGCAGAAAGTGGGCCGGAGGGATGGCAGCCACCCTGGGAGGGGCTCTGGGAATCTGTCTGAGCAGGGATGGGAGGAGGGGGCCCAAGGGTCTTTGGCACCCAGGCAGGGGAACCTCAGAGGTTGAGGGGCAGCCAGCTTCACTGAGCTGCGGACCGGAAGGAGTTTCTAACGGAGCTTTGCTCACACCCCTCATCCTAGCACTCAGGAGGTTGAGGCAAGGACATTGCTGTGAGCTCAAGGCCAGCCTGAGCTACATAGAGAGACCTTGCCACTAAACAAACAAACAAACAAACAAATAATAACCAAACCCAAACCATGGCACAGCCTTGCAGGGTGCTTTGGAAAGAGGAGAGTGTCAGTCAGCAGATACGGCACCTACAAAGTTCCCGAGGTAGGGATGGCCTGGTTTTCCTGGAAGAACAATGTTGAAGTTGAGATGACCAGATGCAAATAAGCCAGAGAACCATGAGGTAGGGGCGAACCCGGATGAGAAATTGCAGGAGCTGAGCAGGGCCTTGCGGGGCTACCGGGAGGTATGTGGGTTTGTTCTGAGGGTGCTGGGGAGCTATGGGAGTCTTCGGAGCCAGAGATGGAGGGGGACACAACCAGATGTACAAGCGAGGCAGGGTTTCAACTCCGCATGCAGAGAATGCAGACCTGGGCAGACCCTGCCTTTCTCAGGAGCCTCAGTTTCTCCATTCTTGGCAGAGTCTCCCAGATACACAGAGGCTGCACCTTGCTGGAAGTCCGTGCTGCTGGCCTTGCCTGGGCTCTCGCCTGCCCCCCACCTCCCACGATCCTTCTGCGGAGCATCTGTGGGAACAGCGAGTGGGGAGAGAGGTTTGGAGGGGCTCCGGGAGCCGCGTTCCCGCTGCGTGACAGCCCACGCGGGGCCTCTGGGCGCCGAATGTTTCCCCGGCAGCCTGGTGACTCAGACTGGCAGCCTCCTGCCAGTCTGCAAAGGGACAGAGGGAGGCCAGCCCCAGCTCCTACTGCCTCCAAGCAGAGCTGGTGACCCGCAGCCTGCAGGAGTTCTCCAGACCAGCACCTCCAAAGAGACCCTGGTTCTAGTTCTCGGGCTCCAGACCTAACTAAAACTTCCTGGGACCTCAGAGGAGTGACCAAACTATTAGCCCATGGTTCAAGCAAGACAAGAAGACCCTCTAAGCCCCGCCTCCCACGAAGTAT